>JAOSBP010189949.1:0-65073 GCA_027563825.1 Erythroxylum mucronatum
CCCCAACCCCACACTCCCCACCCGATAAATCCCTTTACCAGCCAACCCATTCACAACCGAAGCCAAATTCCCTCCCACAATCGCGAGCGTAGCCCCAAGCATGTGGAACCCCATACTCCCGTCCTCGATCTCCTCCGGTCCCCCGGGAACAACAGCTACAAGCACAAGCCCCAGGACATAAACCCATCCCAGGATCTTTCTTGCATTCCACATCCCGAGTCCGAGCCGGTTGTTCGCACCGTTTTGTCCTTCCGCGAAGAGTTGTGCGAGGACGTACAACGCTCCTCCCAAGATGAAATTCGCGTTCATGAGGGTTGCGCCGCGGGAGCGCGTGGGGATTCCCGTCAGAGGGTGGGGGTAGGAGTACGGCACTCCCAGGTCGCTGATGAAGTCTGATTTGTAGCTGTAGGTTGGGGTGAAGGAGAGGGAGGAGAGGTATTCTAGGGTTGGGAAAGAAAGGGAGGCGGAGAGGAAGAGGAGGGCGGAGAGGAGGGTGGAGGGTTTGGGGGACATTTTCAGATCTTCCTTTTCCTATTTTCTATGGAGAAGCCGGGAATTTGGAAGAGTTTTTCGTTTGCTTGGATGGAGGATGAGGGATGGAGATGGGATTGATGGGACCGGAACGATTGTCTCAATATTTATCGTCTTAAGAGATGTTCCGAGCGCGGAGTGATTATCGACCGAGGCTTGGAGTGTGGCTGAAATTTCAGCCTCATATCCGGCTGGCTGCTGTCTTGGATCTCACATCATCCATTGGTGCAACGACCGGAGAGGTGGCCTGAAAGTGGACAATGAATTGGTTCCAGGACAGTTGATGAGAACTCGTGACTTTTTAACCGTCTGTCAGTACATTGATACGGTCCGACTCCAGCAGTTCCTCTGTTATATCGATTCAACTGGTATGCGATTTCAGATTCTTCTAATGTGTAACTCATACCGGACAACCTATTCCGGGGGCGTTGGCACATCAAACATACCGAACTTCTGGTATCGGGAACGCCGAGGGATGCCAGCCATGGAGTTCACCTACTTCTAGATTCCGTTTATGAAATCTCAACGCAAACTGACCGCCGATAACCCTTACGGAAAGCCTTTCATCAAGTGGATCTTCCACGGGGTCAACGCAAAACTTACAGTAAAGATTGCACAAGTGGCATTGTGAGAGAACTGAACGGATCGGAAAAACTGGCGATTTTGATTTCTGTACACTGTAGTTCATTGCGATTGAGTTGGGACGGTATCGAAGACATTTCATGGTAGAGGTGGACCATAGGAATTAGTATTCGGGAGCAGCTGCTCCCAAAACATCCAGTCCATATCTGTGAAATCATTCGTCATATTGAGATTCATGAATCCAGCATTGTTGTCTGGAAGGTAATAATTCTGGAGAGGCAGGTCACTCGGATGATCTCCCGGAATTGATGTATGCGGAGAAGTATCGGTACTGTGTTTTGAAGCCTCCCGTCTTGCGAAGAAGTCTTTCAGATCGCCGATGAACGTCGGTTCGTGAAGTGGAGTGTTCCGAACTGACTGCGTGTGTTCCCAGGATTTAATTGTCAAGCGAGCGACTGCGATGTCCAACGAGCGACCTCGAGAAAGCATCATGGGTTGAGAGTCGAAGACCTCCGCCACCAACTTCCAGCCGGACTCTGGGTTGAGAACTGGCTCTGCTTGTCTGATTTCGTTGAGAACCCAGATCAGAGGATCCCACTGGAAAAAGTACCGAAGATGCCAGTGGAATCTCGTCATGTTGGCGTTTCGATGAACGGAAACGACGAGCTCTAAGATCTTCTTGGCCAAGGCGAACATCTCTTTCCGCTCTTCGGCAGTCGCAGTTTTGCTACGGGTTCGAGGGAGACGTATTCTCAGTCGGGCGGATCCCAGAGCAGAGCGTGCCATGGCCATGGTCAGACAGTGGATCGGAGTGGCTATGTCGCAATAGCGAATATATCTCTCCTCCATAAGGTTCTCGAGGCGATCCAGGGATTTCTCGATTGTCGCTATATCTTGCACTTCCCATACACTACCCCAGCTACCGAGGCACTGCTTCATCTCTTTGTGAAATTTGCCAATCTCGGTTCTGGCTAAGCAAAATATCATGTCCGTTGCCGACTTCTTCTCCTCGGGAGTGTCGGTCATATCCGGCCAGATGTCCTCGTCATTGAGGTTGAGTGGCTGCTTTGTGTCCCAAGAATTCGTGGAAATAGCTATACCCGTACCGGAAAGTTGGCTGGCGAGTCCGTCCAATGGCAGAAGTTGCCAGAATATCCGTCGTCTCAGTTGAACGTCGAATGGCTTCAAACCGAGCTCCTCCCCGTCCCTATGCAGGCCCATGCGTTGTGCCAGACGGACCGCTACACCAGTCAAGATCCAGAAAGTGTGCGGGTCGTATTGGTTCTTCATGGCAACTAAAAGCAACATGTACGCCTGTAGCACTACCATTTCCGTGGTTCTGAGGAATGAACAACTGACCAATGCATCCCGAGCAGCTCCGTAAAACCTGGTTTGTAGATTCGCCGAAGTTTGGCCAAATGTCATTTGACATTCCTTCTCGGTCATGGTTACGATAGCAAAATGATAGATTGCAAAGACCAGACATTCCGTAACCTTTGTTATACTCTCGGGATGCGTAGCAGCTTGTTGTATCATCTTCAGACATGTAGGCACATGGATGATTTTGACGATGGGGTCGACGTTTTGGACGTAAATCTCCCACAGTTTCATGGCCATGTCGTACGGCGGATGCAAGTCGGAGGGATTTTTGGTCGGTGGCGAGGCATTGGAGAAGACAGCGGTGACAGGGTCGAACGGTAATTGTGTTGGCGCGTAATCTGCAGCGTCCTCCTCATCGGACGATGGATGTATCTCCTCGCTCAGGTTCGTCCATATGTTGCTATCGATGTAGCGTGATTTTCCCGGGCCAGAGAGTAAAGTTCCGGTTCGCCTATGAACAGGTTGCGCCGTTGTCGGGCTCAATGCGAGTGCATCGCTGGATTTGCGCGAACCTTCGTGCTCAATTGGAGAGTGTTCGTAGTCATCGTGCTCCGCCAGTAGATTGTTGTCCTTCAACAATCGCTCATATCTTTCCAATCGCTCATAAACATCTTCCACTGGCCGTCGCTTACGTTTACGAGGCGCTGGAGCTTGATAGACGCAATCCAATCGTCCTTTACGACACGCTGAACATGGAACCGTCTTGTCGCACTTCACCTTTCGTCTCGCACAAGCGACACAGGTGTATGGCATGAGCTCCGGCTCATGGTCGTCGTTTGACCGTGCGTCCTTTCCGGGCACAGCAGGCGCGATCGGCACCAGCCTGTTCGAAGCCGACGGCGTTTCGCTACCTGCGGCGGACATTGCTCAATCTCTCTCAAATTTTCAATTGGGACAGATGTGGCACGGGACTTCTCTCCACGACGACAAACAACGTGACATCGGGAAAAGCGGCCCAGAAGCTGACGTAAGATATTCGGCGATTCGTAACATGCACCGTCGTCCAAACTCTGATCCTGACGTGAACTCCCTAACGAAAGGCTGAAGGTGAAAGTGGAACTTTATTGATGATTCGTACATCGGAGATCATTGAATCCCGCTGTCCATTCTCCATCGAAAATTGACTTGGTACGGGTTCGCAGCAGCTCTTCGGAGAGAAGACACTCCTTGCACAGCAGGTGAAGAGCGATCCTTCTCTCTCCATAAATGTCCTGGACCTCCATGCCTATAGCAAAGCACTAGACGGTAGTTATTCTCACTCTCCAATGACATCACCATCTTGATCGCGAAGTGACGACTCCCGCGACAATTTGGCACGTTGAGAGCATGGAGGGGAAAACATGGGGCCATGGCGTAGAGGCAGAGGCAGGTGAAAGGCAAGGGTGGATTTGATTCCAGCTCATCTTGAGGGAGAGACGCCATTCTCCCACATCAACCCTGACATGCAACGACGGTCCTTCGAGGGTATATAAACCTTCCTCTTTATTGATCCTCTTTATTGAGAAACAACGGGTCATCAAGTAACCCGGTATCGCCCGTCCAGGTTGAACAACAGAGACGCCAAAGAGCGCACAATAAAGTCCCTGGCTGAAGTGTACGAGGAAGTCGATCCGTGAGTAGGTTCACCGTAGAATGCAAAGATGAAGTGGTTGGGGCAAAGAGGAGAGCGGTCTCTCTCCGCTGATATCCTAGCCCTCTGCCTACAGGAATCGTTCTATCTCTCTCAAGCTTTTACGCATTAAACCAAGCTGCCTATAGGTGTAGAAGCGAAATACAAGGCTCTCGAATGTTCTATGAATTCCAAGTATCTGCCGTACGCTATCACAACCCATGCCTCATCAATCCAAATCCGAAACCATAACCGCTCGCCTCAGAGTCTCATCCCAAAAAACCGCCCCAACAAAATACCTCTCCCCCCGATCCGACCCCCGATCATGCATCACGCAATCCTCCAAAACCCTCCAGTCGTAGATGTCTATCCTCTCCCTCAGCTTCCCATCGTTCAACCGACGAATCTCCTCGATCGTGTCTTGCACGGCGGACGGCCGCCGTCCCTCGACAAGCACGATTTTGCGCAAACCCGGATAGGCCTGACTTTCCGAGACCGTTTCCGCGAGCGGCTGGCGCGAGAAGCTGTCGCGGTCCCAGTGTGAGATTTGGTCGACGACGGTGACGTCGTGGGTGGGGAGGAGGTCTTCGCGGACGTAGAGGTAGCTGCGGATGCAGGGGGTGAGGAGGACGGTGGTTGAGGCGAAGAGGCAGGTGGATTCGCAGGGAGGGATGGTGGGGCTGAGGGGAGAGGGTTTGCGAAGTTTCGAGGTCACTGGTGTTCTGGTCGTTGCGACGTTGTTCAAGCGAGCTAAAGAGGTGTTGGTTATTTCGGCCAACGGTGAATTGTCTTTGTTGGGTGTCGACGCCACCGTCGTCCCGATGGTGTTCGGTGCGGCGAGAATTCGCCGTACTTTTGCTGCACGATGCGTGTTGTCAGTGCTGACATCTGGAGTCCGCTTCACCGCATGTGTAGGCATGATAGAAGGCGGTGGTGCTGTCCGGGTAATTTGGACCAGAGGTGTAGAAGGGGTGCTTTCCGTCTCTATCGAACTGGTCTCGAGACGTGCTGAAGAGGCTCGATTGCGGTCAAATTTACGTTTGCAGCTCCGTTCGAGCTTTTCAATCCACATTCTTGTTTCTTGAGACTCGGACTGGACGGGTGCGAGTCTAGCGGCTGATGCTTGCTCCTGCAATTCTTGGAATGAAATGCAAGATCTCCAGTCACGATCCTCATGCAGCTTCTTCACTCTCGGATGTCGGAGCATCAAATAGGCACAGTTTGACGGTTTCACGAAGCCGGATCCAACCACTTCAAACACAAACGGCTGACGAAAGCGAACATCGATCCGCACTGTATGCGGCACCCTAATGTTGAAGGTTGGAGCATCGTCGTCAGTCCCATCACCGCTTGCGACAAATGGACCTAACAAATTGATGGCGGTCAAGACTGGAGCAGGAATACAAGATTCGTCCTCGATACTCGCCACATATCGAAACTCGGGTTTCGCATCGAATCGCAAGACATCTTCCTTATTTGTCAAGCATGCAAGGTGAAAGCTCGTCCATCTCAGATCAGGAAGACATCTCTTGAGGGCAATCTGTGCATTGTAGCTCGCTCCCACCACGGCAAAGTCGGCCTCATCAGCCAGACCATCGATGTAGTCTTTTTTGAGTTTGATACATTGCTGCCCTGCATGTGGAACGTTACTCAGTGGAAAGTAGGGGATACCCATGGGTTTCAGTATAAGACCCTCGCAACGTTGCGTATTCGATGCGGCGAATTGCTCGATAAGTCTTCGTTTGGCTTGCTCTCCTTGGCTGAAGTTTATGACTTTCCACTCAGCGCCCATGGCTCTCCCATGCTGTTTGACGTAAATTTGTCGTAGGAGCAATCGTCTCTGCTCGACAGACTTCGTCATGACAACATCGTCGTCCCACAGCAATAGATCAAAGAAGACGATTGCCAAATGTTCGTGATCATGGGGGTAAGAATCCAAATTGTTCCCGATGAATTGACCAGAACGTTTGACGTGCTTGCGAATCTCTTCAAACGGCATAATACATCCATCTCGGTCCGAATATACAATCAGTTCTCCGAGTAATATTGCACGACGCTTTATCTTGCAGTCGGAGTTACCCAGGCGCAGGCACTCCATCAAGATTGAGTGAATGCCTTCTCTATCCTCTGTCGAATCCTTGCCACTTTTAGAGTATATCTTGATCCACCGTGGCTGTGGATTGGCCAGATCGACATGAACCTCACAGTATTCACCATCATACTTTCTCTCAAGGACCCACCGTTTGTCCTGTACGATGTTCATGCAGTGGTCGATTCCACGACACTTCTGAAATTCCGGACGACCAACTTTTACGCCTACCTGCGGTTGCAGCTTGTCTGCGGCGGCGATGTGATAATCGTGGACCGATCGAGTATCTGGACGAGCAGGAAACTCTGAAAGTTGCCCCCTCAATTGAATGATCGCCGCCTTGAAATTATGCTGAAATCGCAGCAAATCAGGTAGTAGAAAGTGAAAACACTTCAGGACCAGATCCTGGTCGACGCGGACGGGAGAGAAGTCCTTAAGAAGTAGACGGACTAACCATTTGCACTCCATCGGGGTTGCACGAAGGAGTATATTGCCAAGAAGCTGGTTCCTCTCCGTTTGGTTCCTCTCTGCTGCGAGATGCACAGACTTGTCCGAGAATCTCGAGCGACTCGCCTGGTTTTCTAGCATGGCGTCGACTTCATTCAAAGTTAACGGAGGGGACGCCAGTACTCCACCAAAGCGCTGGATACGCTCGACGCATTCTCCCAAGTCACCGCGCCCAGGCTCTCTATAAGCTTGAAGATCTTTCAGCCGCGCACCACCTAGATTCAACAGCCTGCCAATTGTACGGCACAAGCCCGGGGCCTGGATACCATAGACTCTGTCGGTCCTCCATTCCGGTAGAAAAGCGGATAGCAGTGCGGATGCCTCCTCAATAGATAGGCTATCAATAGTGGATCTACGGGATCGAAACCAGTCCTCGACGAGGCAAGTGATACGCTTGGATTTCTGCGGTTTGATCAATGGTGGGTCGTGAAGCTCGATATCCTCAAGGCCCGAAAGCAGTGAACAGAATGTAGAAAATTTGAGAGACATGTTCTCGAGTCAATTTCATGTTGAATGCTGCTGCGGAGAAAGTCTCTGCGAGAAACGCCAGTTAGTATTCGTTCGAATTTGATGTTCGCGTCGCTATCATATGCATGCATTTCACGTAATATTCCAAGTTGCGAAGTGGGTTGATGGAGTTGCACATGACATTACTGATGAGGGGAACGCGAAAGCAACACGAACTGGTGAGGATGACGCGTGACCATGCGTGACACAGCAATCTGGAATTTTGCCGAGGAACATTGGTTCAGCCTCCGCATCATCGAGTAGATCTTTCCATCATCGACATCAAAGCGAATTCTATCAAGAAATCTCCGAGTTCCATCTCAGAGGTTGTGTTTGTTCACTAGAGGGTGTCATGCTCACTCGAATTTTCTTTCCAGTGAAGTTGTTTTGTCACTATCCCGATATCCTCTCACACTATGCTGTGTAGCTGATAATTATGAACAAATTCAGATTTCCATCAACAGTCTATGTGTGATGGAGATTTCATGCAAAGTCCAATCTATCGGACAAGTACACAAGCGAGTAGAGAGGCCAAAGTGACACTTCAACCAGAATACACGAGTAGATGCGTCCAGGATTATATCTGTGGAGATGCGTGAAGCATCTTCCATGCTAAGACTCGAGGATATATGAGCGTGCCCAAAACTTGTCAGTGATGACCTTGGATTGCTCGTGCTATCACATCACATTGCATGAATTTCAATCGCTATTCACATCGTCTGACATGGAGATCCAGAAATTTTTGATTATCCGAAAGCAATTGTCCAAAGGAAACGTCCCGGTTTGCATGGCTGAATGGATCACGAACTTCGCCGATTGAGTCTCACACATCACTCACTCGTGCACCGACAGAACTCGTTCATATGGACTAGACACTCTCGAAGAGAAATGCAAAATATCACCGGCCTTGGGACGATTAATCTCAAGAGGGAGACGGGGCAGGCAGACTCTGGACGCTGAGGTGTTGCAAAATCACGACACTACAACGCTTGTATTCGATGCAACACATCCCCCTGTGCTTGCATGACGGATCAAGTATTGCCACCTACCCGTCCCAGAGCTTTCAAACACTCCTCTTCCTACCTGCGTTGAGCGTGCGACGAGTACATCGAGGAAGGCGGCCGCGACGACAAGGATCATGACGACAACGATGAGCGAGAACAGAATCCAAAAGCCGAAGACATTTGGCCTCAGTTCTACTTTCCGAGTATTAGTCAGCCCCTGGAAAAGGAGAAAAAGTTTTAACATATAAATATCATGGAAGGTGCTTGGCAGATAAGAAACTGGGAGAATAGGTTCAACGGGGAAACCCTTGAACTGGTTCACGGGCAAGGGCCAGTTCCTGTGGTGAAGATGGACAACATGGGAGAGGTTTTTGATTTACTGATTGTTCCATACGGTGGACGAAATCTGGGTGAGAGATTGGTTTATTAACGCCTGTGCTCTCGACAGCGACTATGTCATGTAAATGGAGAGTAGGTATTCTTAATGCTCCGCCAATGGAATACTTTGTTATTGTCTTGGTTCTGCACGTGGATGTCATGGGCGGAAGTGTAGAAAGCCAAAGCGTAACCCTAGTGAGCCCATGGACACAGCAGAGTTCAATAGCAGCCTGACAGGGAATAGCCGCTATTACGGCCACTAGTTCTTCGCATTGTTGAATGTTAGCGGCCGTTTAAACTCACCGTATAGAGACAATCTGATATGGGCAATAGTGGGCCAACGCTATTGGTGAGGCGCAATAGTAGACAAACTTGTGGACCGCGCATGAGAAACCGTACCATGTCAGGGCCGAGGAGCCTAATACTTTAGACTGTCGAGCTATACTTTACGTAATTACTCCACGATGAATGCAATTGGTGCTCTCTTATCATCAGGAAGCAAAACGGAGGCGACGACGACGACGTTGGTGGACTCGCGTTTGAACCCTCGAAAAATACACGAGATCACGAGGCGCAGGGTCTGCAAGCCACCTTCGTCGTGCTGACATGACACGGCAATCCAGGGTTCAGAGTGAGAGCTGGGCTTGAGTCCTTCGAAAGATAGCTGGGTCTTGCGGTTTCGAGATGTTCGGTTGGAAAGCTATCAACCTGCGTTGTCGAGTTTGTTGCATGAAGATCCTAGTTGGTTGTTTCTCGGAGAATTCACGGAAAGAGGTATCGCGACAGGAATAAATTCTGCGAACTCAAGACGCAGGGTACCAACGGGCTGTCGAATACCCCAATGGGAAGCACACCACTCGTCAATGGGACAGAAAAAGATTCGGCAGATTATTTCCCGCTGCGAGAAGTCCCGCGGAGACATTAATTGAAACAGGCAAGGGTCGGATAGTTGATGGTGTGATGAACCTACAAGATCCTGGCGGTGATTTGCTCATCTTCCATTGGAAATGGTTCTTAGTTTCATGCGGTCGATCAATCTGTTGAAACATGGATCCTATGTACTTTGCGGGACAATTTTCACAAGACCTGTGCCACTGTGCGGGAGTATGTGCCTCAGGAAATGCCTCGGAGTACGCGTCTCCAACGCAGACCTGGATCGCATGCACTTGACATCGATATTGGTTGCTATAAGTGGATTGCAACCCCAGGATTGAGAGCACAACGAGATCTACATGCTCTCTGCTGATAAGAACACATGGATAGATGAGGCCATCATCGCTATGATGGCGGGTTCTTCCATGGGCCGGATATCCGCAGGCGATGCTGACGGAGAATTTTTACTGTAGACTGTTCTTCAAGTCATCAGGGTGATCGGAACAGATTTAGTAATCTATTGTGAGTCGAATAGCTTATCTCTCGCCACTCGTTGCCGGTGTGAAACATATACTTTGCATGAGAACGTTTCGAGGGGTCGGCTGCCACCTACCCTTGAGCTCGATTTGAATTCCTCAGGCTGCAGGCAGCTCAAAGGGTCCAGCGGCTTGCATGTGGGGGCGAGATCTTCGCCCATCCATCGCATGCAATTCCGCACTTTCCGATCCTCCAGCGACACCCACCCTCGCATCAATACCTGTTTTGGAAGGATCATTCCTCACGCGATAAGATAGCGGAAGTTATCCATGGTAAGGCACACCGTATACCGCGTGGATCTGGCACTGCCAACAGCCCTTCAAAGCGGAGTCAAGTCGCCTACTTTTGAGGAGCACGGTTGTAAGACAGCTGAGTGACGACACAGAACAGAGAGTGAGCATGACATCACCCATTGAAAAAGTCCCCTTCCAGAAAATAGACGAGCTTGTGTTTCGAAAAAGATCTGGACGTTTGGCGACGCGAAACGATGTTCGGCCCTGCATCCCGATGTTGGTGATAACGAAAACAATTCGATGGGAGGTCGAGTAATTTACATGTTCATCACACGTAGAATCAAGGGACGAACTGTTGAGACTGCCTATTCCTCTTCGCCGGCGTGAAGGATTCACTGACGCAGTTCCAGTACAACAGAACGGTACCTGGCTTGCAGGTTTGGCTTGAAGTTTGAATCAGCCATGTCGCATCGTGACTCTGGTCAGGGTCCTGCAAGCAATGCGTAGGTAGGTTGGCTTCCGGCGCCGGCTCCAGAAACCAGACCGGTACCTTGCTACTTCTACGAACCGTCCCACAAGGAAGAAGTGCTATCGTGAGCGAAAAGCAGGTGAGGAGGCGGTATTTTCCATTCCTGCATCTATCGAGTCGGTCTGGAGACAGTCATCTATACCTCGCGAAGGAAGAGCACGGACCCGACTAAACTCATTGTTCTTCGTCGAGTAAATTCATCGCCATTCTCTAGGTCATGGCACGAATCGTCAGCACGAGAGAAAAATTCTCACCGGCACGGAGTTGGTTGACTTCCACCCTGATCAGATGCGAAGGCAGACCTAAAGATGGAAACTCGAGCTTTTGCTTTTGAGATGGAGAAGAGTGGACGAATCATGCAGAACATGGCTGCACGGCCCAATGTTCATGTCAAACAGTAGTTGCGTATATTTACTTACGCCATGGTCGATCATTGTGCCGAAACGTGCTTTGTCGATCTTTTCTGATACACCTTTAGCTGTTCCGTCCAACACGTTCCGCATTTGGGGTCGTGTGTGCCAGTTAGTGCACGTCATTTGCCTTTCCTTCTCGGGTTCCTCCCGGATCAAGCCTGGTTGGGCGGCCTGCTCGAATTGATATATCAGCTGCTGCGACTTCCAGCATCACGCGCGGGGCAGATCTGAATTAACTCAATCACATCTCAATCTATAGACGCCATGCTAGACTATTCGACACCTCCGTCTTCCGACGACGTGCCGAAGCGCGCCGGTCGAAGTAGCCGACGTAAGGCTGTGCCCAAGTTGAGGGACAGCTGCACCGGCTGCGCAGCTTCCAAAGTTCGCTGCACCAAAGAAAAGCCTTCATGTTCACGATGTGCTCGACGAGGGATCAAATGCGAGTACATCGTCACTCGAAGAACTGGACGAACATCATGTCGTACTTCACAACCGGTCAACCGTGCTCCACAATTACTGGCACTTCGCCAACCTTACCAAACCGAGGACAGAGTGTTCGACGAAGCGTATACTCCATCAATGACCTTACCGAATACCATGACCCCTTCGAGCAGTGGCCACACTTCACCTTCGCAGCAGTTCGAGCCCTATCCAGACATCGCCTGGCGAGGTGTCGTATCACCTCCAATGTCCGCGGTTGGAGATCTATCGACCGCAGCTTACATGTCGCTGGCTCCCGAGATGGATCCCATTTTCGACCCTACCTTTCCATTGATGGAATCTCCAATGTCCAAATCGACGAGTCAATTCGGTTTGATGGGACCTGACGGTCTTTCAAATTTCGGCACCGCAGACTTCTTCCCAATGGCGCAGCCGTCAAGTCACCGTAGCATCTCGAGCATCTCAAGTCTTTCATCACAGAGCACCGCAAATTTCAGCAATCTCGAGAGATCGCAATCGTGCAGCACAACTGGTTCATCAAAGTGCTGTCTGGAAACCGCCGTCAGTCACATGTCGCAACTGCTCGCCGGAGCGTCAAACACATGTCAACACTCGAACAGTTCCGTGACCGCCAACCCATTCTCAAACATCCAATCGACCATTGCCGAGAACAACGAGATCATGGAAGCCGTCAGCGGCATGCTGGAATGCTCATGTTCAAAGGACGACTACATCCTCTTCGTCATCTCCCTGATCCTCTTCAAGGTCATGGCCCGGTACAGCACAGCAGCGCACGTCAAACCCACAGCTGATCAAGGTTTCGCCTGGAAGGATCCATTCGCCTGCGGTGAGATCGCATGCACCCCGGCATCCCTCATCGAAGACCCGTTCAGGATGGTCGGCCTACCGGCGTCGATGACGATCCAGCAGAACGACAATCTCAATCGCCCGGCGGCTGAGAAGGTCTTGGGTGAGCTTCATCGAGTACGAGAGGTCATTCACCTGGTTTCAGCGAGGATGAAGGAGAAGGCTGCCAGTGCTATGAACACCCATCGCGGCAGCACCGTCGAGGAGAATCTGTTGAGTAGCCTCACTCGCTTCCCTTCTGCATCTTTCGATCAGGTCGAGAAGGATCTCCAGGTTCGTCTTCGGGATGTGTCGATGGAGATGATTGACATTCTTCGTCGAGACTGATGAGTGTTGGGCTCTATTATTTTTCTTTCAACGGTACACATGAGCATATAACGAGGACATGTCGAGGGTGGCGTTGGCGGACTTGCTACGGCTGTACAAGACAATCTTGATGATATTTGGCGCAGGAGGTCAGCCTTTGGCTTGGGGTATTTCGGTCATCAATAGGGCGGGCAAACTGAATATAGATGGGAATAGAGGCGAGTTCTTCGCCGAGGGTTTGACCGGTTAAAGGCCGGTATAGAACTCGGACATGGGAATTTTGAGTATCGATACTCTTCATGACAGTATGAAATGATTAGCCGAACTTGTTTGTTCGAGTTTTTGAACCTCTGCATGTCATCTCATGACCACTCTCTTTGATTTGTCGAATCTGTCATCTTCGGTAGAGGAGAAGAAGCATCATGGCCGGCCGCTCGGCCCGGTGAAAGCAGCCTCGGCACAGACGTCACCGCTAATATGGTCGCATCACACATACTCGAGGTCAGATAAATACGTGTACTCGAGAAGGTTTCCACGTGGACTCTCCGAAGGTTCATATGATGGCGACGAAATGTCCGCATTATCGCCCGCGTCGAAGGTAACGCCGTCTTCTAACCACTCGCCGACGCGTATACTGACCCATCCTTCTCTCCACAGAAGGCGATAGCCAACCTCCGCGCCTTCACGGCATCACCAACAAACTACTACAAATGTCCCCTCGCCCGCCGAGCCGCCGTGCTCATTCTACTCTTCGCCGACCTGCGAGGTGATCTTCGCGTAGTCCTGACCATCCGTAGCGCAGGTCTGAAGAACTGTTAGTCGCCGTCTCCATGAGTCCTCAGCTCGCATATTTCCTAACCCATGACTTCCCTATCCAGATGCCGGCCAAGCAGCCCTCCCAGGCGGCAAAGCCGATACCCTCGCAGAGACCCCCTTCCAGACCGCCCGCCGCGAAGCCTTCGAAGAAATCGGCCTCCCCATGTCCGACGACAAACTCCCCCCAGGCTACACCGTCGAGCACCTAACCGAACTCCCAACCCACCTCGCCATGACCGAGTTGGGCGTGCGACCCTGCGTCGCATACCTCAAAGCCCCACCAATCCCCTCCTCCCCCTCTTCTCCCCCCTCTTCTTCCTCGAAGACCCTCACAGGCGACGCAGCAAAAGACATCCTCCCCACCCTCGACGCGCGAGAGGTGGCAGCGGTCTTCACCGCCCCCTTCGCAAACCTCTTATCCGAGCACGACGTCGACCCTTCCGTCCGAGAAAAAGTCCCGGGGGAATGGTACAAGGGCAGCTGGCACAGCTGGCACGAAACCGCGTGGAGGATGCATCAGTTTTTCGTGCCCGTGTTCCCTTCCAGCGTGTTCCTCGCGCGCGGGACGAGCGAGGAGGAGGTCAAGAAACGCGAGGAACGGAGGTGGAAACGCAGGAAGACGTTGAGGGAGGAGAAGGAGAAGAAGAGTAGACCACAGGGGGAGAGCGCAGGGTTGACGAAGGGGACGGGGAAGGCGCCGGCGGGGAAAGTGGGGAATGGAGGACAAGTAGGGGGAGGAGGAGGTCTGAACCCCCCTCTCCCTCGGGAATTCTACCGCCCCCTTTCTCAACCCCCACCACAACAAACGTCGGGGAACTCGAGGAACTCGACCGGTGCGGGTGATGTAGTGGAGAATGCCGATCCGCTCAGACAACCCCGCTACCGAGTCTTCGGGATGACCGCGCGGATTTTGGTGGATTGCGCGAGGGTCGCGTACGGCCGGGAACCCGAGTTCGAGCACAACAGTCATTTCGGGGATGAGGATATGATCGAGAGGTTGATCAGGATCGGCAGACTGGGAGAGGTGAGGAAACAAGGGGAGATGTTGACCCGGGATGTGATGATTGAGGCGGCGAGGGCGAAAATTTAGGATTTTTTTGGGGATAGACATGGAGAGGGGAGAGGAGAGAGGGGCCAGGGGGAGGGAGAGGGAGAGGGGTTAGAAGAGGTGGCGGGTTGGTAGATGACGATATTATTTTTGTAACTCTTTGACTGTTGTTTTGGATGTGTGTTTTATGGATTGCGGTGATGGCTGATAGAGCAGTGGGTTTGATCAAGAGGCACTGTAGATCGACAATTTGTTTGACTTTGTTCATTGAGAGAGCACGTATATATCGACTTCTGATTTGACGCGGTTCAATCTGGACTTGGATGTCTGTATCCATTATCCTGGTACTGAAGAATTCATGGGTATGATACGTAACTATATATTGGAGAAGAGAAGGGGGAGAAGCAGGTTGATGGTCCTAAACTCTTCGAGGCATTTCAGAAGAACCACTCTTGGATCGACTGCCAACGCCAAGCTACTCCCACGGCCGCCAGCCCAGCAACGACCATCGCGGTCCGTCTTCCACACGCGGCAGACAGAAGTCTCCGGACCACTACATAGTAATTCAGATATATGACATAATTCCCTTCATTAGCATGCGGATACGGCTCATCCGGGACCTCCTTCCCAAGAAAACCACAAAGCGGTCCCCAGCCCTGTCTCGGATCGAACTCGAGGAGCGGTCGACCCTGCTCGCGCGCAAGTTTCCGCATCAGTTCGTTGTGCTCGGCATACTTCGCGCGAAGTCTCTGCTCGACGGCAGGATAGTCGCCCGCCTCCGGCCAGAGCGTGCCCGTCCAGAGCTCCATGCTTCGACGGAGGTGCTTGATGTATGGTAAGCTGAAGTAGGTGTCGTGCACCATCAGCGGCCAATTCCAGACCGGCCAGGAGTTGATGCGGTAGAAACAGTTCTTCACGCTTTTCAGCCATCCTTCGGCTCCTCGGGGGTGCGTGGTCAAGATGAGTCGTGCGTTTGGATATGCGGCGAGGAGCTCTGGGATGAAATGCACGCTGGGGATGTCGCTGAGGGCGTTGTAGTCTTTCAAAAGCTTGTGAAAGTCGGAGGAAGAGTATGGTTTGGCGAGGTCGTCGGACGGGGAACGAGGGAATTTGGCTCGGAGTGCCTCCTCCCACATGGTTAGGTGTCCATTGTGTGTCTGGTGACAGGCTTCGAGCATATGATAGGATTTGTATCCGAGTTTCTTCAATGCCAGGAACATTGCTACAGGAATTAGCTCATCCAGGTCCAAAGAGCAGGACATAAAACCGTACACATGGTACCTGTCCGTGAGAGGCCTATGGCCAAGACCTGGACATTATCGACCTTTTCGGGCGTGGGCAATGCATCAACAAAACGAGCCTGGGAACCCATTGCAGATATCAGTCTCCCCGTTGGGCATAAGCTCAAAGGCGTGAATTGTCGAAAAGAGATGCAAGTAAAGAGTCAAGCTTATGTTAGGCCCTCCAACGGCCAACACACCGATGACATGAGTCTGTCTCGAGCCCCTCAACTTCGGTCGTCTTTTACGACAGCAAGGGTCTCAAGACCGGTGGTATCCCTTCGTAGCAGCCCGCCGCAGCGTTATGGCAAAGTCATGTAAGCAGTTCTGTTTTCGTTTAGCGTTGAAACTAGATACGATAGATACCCTGCAATTTTGTGGAGTTGTGCTGTGACCTTTGGGGGCGGGAAAGAGCCATTCACCCTTCTCACAGCGTCTGCGTCTTCACGCCCGAGCTGGACCAGAGTGTCACTTGGCGAACGACAAGTGCGGCTCTTGAACGATTGCAAAAGTTGTTCTCATCTGCCTCGACCATGAGCTGTTTGGCGGACTCCAAAGGACGAAAGGTGCACCTGTTCAATGGCCTGGAAATCGGCGTGTTACGGGTGTGGCGAAGCGAGAACCAACAGCTGCAGTTCACCCGCCTTGTGGTTGATGAATTCTTCAAAGGCTGTCTGTGCCATGTTAGTCAGATTCTGTCGAGTTTGCACATGGTCCCGAATTGGTTGTTACAAAAGTCCTGGTCAAGATCCCGCTTTCAACTCTCGACAGCTTCGGAGACGGACGGATCATTGCACATCAACCGCCTTTTGTCATATACTGATCTGTACCGGAAACTACGATCAGCCCTAGTCAAATCGACTTGAGCAGGAGAGACTTCAACTTCATCTTCTTTGCTGATGTTCCGTCAGGTCTGTGCATCTAATTGCGAATCTTGGTACAATGCATGAAGGGCGGAATATTATCGGGATGAAGAGGGAGCAGCGACAGCCATCCATCTCTTCTGCCGCTCCTTGGTTATATAGAGGCCCGTCACTTCTGCGAGTGATGAAGAAGGCATTATCTTTTGCTTGATGTCCTGAGCCTTGATAGAACTTACCTCGTGATATTATGTCTTACCCGATATGGGATCTTTCTGTCGTATCTGGTACTTGGTGATATCTTCGTGGAGTCTTAGTCCTTCCTTTTGCACAGACATGGGAGTGAAATGACTGAAAGAATAACCCGTAATTCTAGGGACGTTGTCGGATACGAGTGTATTTGCGAATAGACGAGCTCTGGACCATGCCATTCATCTCACCATCTACTGATCGGCTCTTGGATGCCTTGGCTGATGATGATGAAGCTCCGTCGCACTGGGATTGCATTACTAGCCAGCCTCTTGATATTACGAAGTTTCGCAAGCCACGAAGAGCAAGAGCAAAACATTGATATCATCAGCTCTACACTGGATATGGCGTTGATAGCCATATCTTCTTCTGTCTATGAGGTAGGATGACGAGACAAGAGGGCGGCTCGTTGAAGAACTGATGCAATGGAATCATGATACTATGGTAGGATTTCAAACCGGCCCCACAAGAAAACGGCTCGGTAATCCTCTTCAAGGGTCCAATGACAAGCCCTCTCGCCCACCGGCTGGAAACTCGTTCTCTGGCATGACGCAAAACTCGTCTATTCGCTCGTTCGCGGTTCACGATGAAAAAGCGAGAGATATTTCCATACACTGACACATCAGATTCTTACCAAACTACATCCCTGTATGTTCTTCACGTTCCAGCCGCGTTCTTCAAAACCAACGCGCTTACAGCAGCTCGCTCCTTTCACTTCTACTCCATCTCTCTCCCTCTCTACTCGGGAGTATTACCCTTATCGGTTCGCCCAGCCGAACACCGTCCCCAGATCCCTTGGAAATTTAACCGGTTATGCCTCCCGTAATCTATGAGAATGCCATTCGCCGTTCGCCGTTCGGTTTAATTTTTTTGCTACCCTCGAATCCCACGCACCGTGCCACTCAAGCCGGCCCTTTTCTCTGGGGTCTCACTGACTACTCTCACTGGTCGCTTGTTCCGTCACTTTCCCCGAACCCTTGACGATGCTACTGATAAGGTTGTTCGGGAAAACATGACGAATGTAGGTCTTGGTCCCTTGATTAGAGGCGAGGCATGGCTTTCTGGAAAAGATTATTATGTGCAGAGAACCCGGTTCGCGCATGGCCGAGTTTTAAGATTTTTTCTCGTGTCCTACCCTCTTCGACCTTTGCGACTACTCTGCCGACTGTTTTGTCTGGTTCGTCCATAACCGTTGACTTGTAGATCTCTTTACTTCTCCGTGTACCGCGTGATCATTGACCTGGTCGAGTCCTGAAACTGTCGTTTCCGGTGGCGGGTACCATCCTTCTCTCGACCGCGGATAACCGAAAGCATTCTGTTGGAGATTGTGAACCTTTTCTGATATCTTGAAGCTGGTGCAGCTGCTGTTTGCTGGCATTTCACGATGGAGAAAACGTGGGACAAGTCCCTGGGCGTATCGGTCGACAATGTCGCCGAAACAGCCGGCGCTCCTCCCTCGAAGCCTCGAGGTTCGATGAGCAGCAGTACGGAGAAAATGCCAGATGTTGAACATGGCACCACCGTCCACCTCAAGCGACGGCTCAAATCGAGGCATCTTCAAATGATTGCCATCGGTGAGTATTTCACTCGAACATGACGCTGGAATCTCCATGGAATGCTGAGAATTTCTCCCAAGGTGGCACCATTGGCACAGGTCTATTCATCGGATCTGGTGGTGCGTTGGCGAAATCTGGCCCTGCCGGAGCATTGATCGCCTATGCATTCGTCGGAACTCTCGTTTTCTCAGTAATGGTTGCGCTGGGTGAAATGGCGACTTTTCTTCCCATTTCCGGAGCCTTCACGGCCTATGCTGCACGTTTTGTGGATCCTAGTCTTGGGTTCGCCATGGGCTGGTGCGTCCTATACTCCGCTTGAAAAAGAGAGGATTGTGGAGCTGATTTTGATTCAGGATTTATTGGTTTTCATGGGCCATCACTTTTGCTCTGGAACTTACGGCATCAGGATTGATCATCCAATATTGGGCGCCCAATCTCAACATCGGCATATTCGTTGGCGTATTTTGGGTGGTCATCACCGCCATCAACTTCTTCCCCGTCTCTTTTTACGGCGAGGTTGAGTTTTACTTTGCCAGCATCAAAGTACTCACCGTGATAGGCTTCCTGATATTTGGAATCTGCATCGATGCTGGAGCTGGGAAGGAAGGTTACCTCGGTTTTCACTATTGGAAGCATCCAGGCGCCTTTGCCCCATACCTGATCACCGACAACGACTCTCTCGCCAAGTTTGTGGGCTTCTGGGCGGTCTTGATTCAGGCAGGTTTTTCGTATCAAGGCACCGAACTCGTCGGCATTGCCGCTGGAGAGACAGCAAACCCGCGCAAGACCGTACCATCGGCGATCAAAAAGGTATGCATATGACTCGTTTTGAGTGCGCGATTTGAAAGCAATCTGACACGAACAGACCTTTTACCGCATCTTGTTCTTCTTCGTCTTCACAATCTTCTTCATCGGGTTACTGGTCCCGTACACAAATGAAGACCTCCTGTCAGACGATACAAACGCCACCGCATCACCGTTCGTCATTGCCGCAAAGCTCGCAGGTGTCAAAGTGCTCCCCGGCATCATCAATGCGGTGCTGCTCTGCGTGGTGTTGAGTGCGGCAAACTCTAACGTCTACAGCGGCTCACGAATTCTTGTTGGTCTTGCACAAGAGAGATCCGCCCCACAATTCCTGACCTGGACCACGGCCGGAGGCGTTCCATATATCGCAGTTTCCTTGACCGCTGCTTTCGGACTTCTTGGCTTCATGAATGAGAGCAACAACGGCGGAACAGTGTTTGAATGGTTCATCAACATCTCCGGTGTGGCGGGATTCATCGCATGGACTTGCATCAATGTGTCCCACGTTGCCTTCATGCGCGCTCTCAAGGCCCGTGGCGTGTCACGAGATACGCTCCCTTACAAAGCAATGTGGCAACCATGGTTTAGCTGGTACGGGATAATTTTTAATGTTCTGATTATTCTTACTCAAGGTAAGCACTTCTCATACCTTGATCGATCACCCGACAAGCCTTTCTAACGCGACGTCCAGGCTTCACGGCATTCATTCCGTGGGATACCACGAATTTCTTCATTGCCTACATTAGCGTTATATTCTTCGCTGTTTTGTACTTCGGACACAAGTTGATCCTGCGTCAACCATTTGTCAAACCGATCGAAGCAGATCTTGACACTGGCAGGAAAGAAATCGACGAAGCGCATTTCGAGGAAGTCATCCCAACTACTCCATGGGGTAAGTTCTGGGCTTGGATTGGTTGATTCAGCTTGTCGTCCACTTATGTAAGAATATCATCTTATCTTGGCTTTCAATCTCCACACACACCACTTCATAAAACCCATCGACACAGTCTTCACGGAAGCCGTGTCCGAGGCACCGTCGAGTGAAGCTGTGGCCGCCACATTGCACAGAATAAGCCAAGAAATGGCTCAGACTAGCAAGTGTCACGGTGCTGCGCAACAGCCCATCGACCCTGAATAAGCATTTAGACCGCAACATGCCATATAGGGCTTTTTGTCGTGGGGTCCGACATGGTAGTATGGAGGCCTTGCACGCCACCTGTGGGTTTCTTCCATCCTCGACGACGAACAGGTCAACATATACAAGTTTGATGGAAAGACTATATAAGATGGCGTACCTTGCCGGTGATTCGGATATCAGCAAGACAGAGCATCGAGCTGATTATCCCTTCGAATGATGTCCAATATGGCTCTCCGGTTTTTGACGCTTTGTGGTGTCTTTTCTCTTGCACAAGCAGCCAATCCAACAGCATACATCGGAAATGGTATTGTGGTTGGTACGCAGACTAGGATCTCCAATCAACCAGCCAACACCGGTCTCGTCAATGCCTACCTTGGGGTGCCATTCGCAAAGAGTCCTCCGGAGAGATTCAGTCCTCCCACGGCCGCTTCGAACTGGGCGACACCATACATGGCCCAGAAGCAGCCGCCGGCTTGCTTGCAGCAGTTCCGTCCGTCTCTCTGTTGGTATTTTCGATGAAATTGTACAATTACTGACTTATGGCAGTCACCGGACAGCCTGGAGAAAGGGAGAAGAAGGTCTTCAATAATCCCTTCAATGCCCCACCAACAGAAAGCGAGGATTGTCTATACCTGAACGTCTTCGCTCCTCAAGGTGCCAATGCATTTAACTTGAAGCCGGTCATGTTCTGGATTTACGGTGGAAACCTCCAAATCGGTGCCGCTTCCTTGGCCTTTTACAACGGTAGCTCTTTGGCGATCAATCAGGATGTAGTGGTTGTGGTCGCCAATTACCGTGCAAACAGTGAGTTGATGAACTTGTCCGTTTTCTAGACTAACATCAGGCTAACCATATCAAAAAGTCTTCGGATTTTCCAACTCAGACCAGATTAGCCCTGGTCTTCAGAACTCTGGTTTCCTGGACCAACGGTTTGCCCTCAACTGGGTCCAGCAAAACATCATGGCCTTTGGTGGAGACCCCACGCGAGTCACCATCTTCGGCGAATCCGCAGGAGGTTACTCCGTCAAGCAGCTTCTGGCGCAGCCACCGGCCACACGTCAATTCAGCGCTGCCATCATGGAGTCTCAAGGGATTGCTTTCACGGGTAACGGCCCAGCAAATTACAAGAATGTCTTGCAGCACTTCAATTGTGCCACCGCACCCAGTCCGATTGACTGCCTGAGATTGGTCAAGGGAACCGATATCCAGGCATACATCACCGCTCAGAGTCTCAACTTCCCAGCTGTGGATGATGCCACTCACATGACGAATGTCCTTCCCAGCATTACATCCGGAAGATTCTCAAACGTCCCCATCCTCATGGGCACCAACAGAGACGAAATCACCGTTTTCCTGTACATCCTCGGCCTGGATCCCGCCTCGACCAACATCACGACTCTCATACCCAACCTCGGGTTCAACTTCACAAACATAACCGCTCCACTGGCATCGCCATACTCCCAAGCCATCCAAAGCAACTCCTTCCAACTCGCCAACCGGTAAGCCCTCAACCCTTTCCCCCCAACATCATCCCTCCTCCCAACTAACCCTCTCATCCCCATCCAGCATCGGCACCGACCTCCTCTTCACCTGCACAACCCAAACCCTCTCGACCGCCATCGTCGCCGCCGGCCGCCAGCAAGTCTGGCGCTACCGCTACGACGGCGACTTCCCCAACCTCTCCTCCTTCCCCAACGCGGGCGCGTACCACATCTCCGAAATCCCCGAAGTCTGGGGCACCTACCCAGTCACTACGCCTTACGGTACGGTGACCGCGAACCAGATCGCGCTGAGCTCGTACATGCAAGGGATTTGGGCGGGTTTTGCGAAAGGGAATGCTCCCAATTGGCCGAGGTTGGGGAGTAATGGTGGGAGGGAACTGGCGCTGTTGGGGAGTGGGCAGAATCCGACTGGGAGTTATGTTGTGCCTTTGGGAGATGTGGATTATCCTTGTGTGCTGTTTGATCCGATCTTGATTCTGTCGAACAAGGCTTTTTAGGGCTGGGGAGGTGGGCTGTGGAGGGAGGATGTATACGGATACGGATTGATCTGGCTCATTGATGATTTTTTCTTCTGGTCAGAATACCGATGGAACAAATGAAATCAAATGTTCTGATGCATTCAATCCCGACTCATCGTTGTATAGACTCGCAAGATTTCAATTCAGGTTGAGACGACTGCTAGCTTCGGTAATAAACACGGGAAAATAGCAATCCTCGACCCCCATTCTACCGATCCGTTGATCAAGCTTTGCTCGAACACAGTTCCAAATGTACTTCGAGGTTGGTAGATGAATACAGCCTTATCATGATCTTCTCCTCCGGGACCTTGGATTACAGAGCTGGAGAAAGGGATGGGGCTGGATATGTGAGACATGTTGGCAAGCACATACGGCCAGAGACTACAAGGGGATCATCCAAGAGTGGATGGAGGCGCGAAAGAATGGCACAAAAAAGGACAAGACAATTTTGACAGCACAATCTTTGGAAAGTTCTCTTGGAATGTCATTCATGACCCTTCATCTACGAACCGCTTGACCATCGTTGCAACGACGAACATCGTTCCAACGTTGGCACATACTTCGAAATCGACAAGGGAACAAGAATAGCCATCATCATGCATTCGACGAGGAGCAACAGCAATCACAAATCAATTTCCTATACCCCAATTTTCATTCTCTTCCCTAATGCTCTCCTCCATCCTCCATTCCCACCTCACTCCCATCCCACCAAATCCCTAATGCTTCTTCGCCGAATACTCATACGCCGCAGCCGGCTTACCGGTCAAGTCCTGATCCACCACCGCCTCGAAGGGAACACACGGATCGGTGAAACCGATGTACGTCGACTGAACCGTCCACACGTTGGTCGCGTGGTTCACGGGGCACGCCACGAAATCCTGGCCCTTGAACACCAACTTCGCATACGCGCTGCCTTTCTTCGGGAAGACTTCGGTCCGGATGAAGCCGGTCTGGTAGGCGTCGGAAGGCACGTTCTGGGCGTGAGGGTCGGTGTAGGCGACTTGGCCTGTGGAGTTGATGTAGACGATTTGGCCACCGGGGACGAAAGTGTCCTGCGAATTCGGGAGTTAGTTTGTGGGGAGAAGAGGGGGAAGGGTGGGAAATACGGTGTTTGCGCGTGAGTTGGTGTTGCTCACGCTGATGGCAGTGATGTTCTTGAAATCAGCGCAGTTGGTTATGCCGGACGGGCAGTCGGTTGAGGTTGGACGGCCGATGAAGAGGCCTCCGTAGTAGAAGTTTAAGGGGGCGTTATTGAAGGCTACGGTCGAGTATTGGGGCTTGGCTTTGAGGGAGAAGCTGGTCAGGTCTGAGGCTCGGGCATTGAGTGCCTCGTTGGTTGGGTGGGCGGCTGCCGTGGAGAGGAGAGCTGAGAAGGCAGCGAGGATGGTGGTGTCGACGAGCATGATTGATAGTGTTCGAGTATTGCTGGGGATCACGAGTATCGTACTAGGTAGTTGATGCTTTTGATGTTGGGAGTGAGTGCTACATCGGACTGCTTCCTTGTATTATATATCTATTACAGGAGCTGTGGCAAACACGACCGAATTATAATCAGGATCAATGTACCGTTGTTTTCATTTTGCTACGTCACGATTTGTGATCTTCATGTCGTTCGCCCCATGAAATCGTTGCGCCACGCCTTCGTATTTAGTCTCAGCATTGGGAAGATGGACTAGCGCCGGTGGAATGTGAGGTAAAATACTAATACATTTCGCTCGTGGTGGTACGCTTTAGGATAGGTTTCGCTTTCAGATACGAACAAGGACAAATCAGGTCGCAGACTGCAACAAGCAATATGTCGCAGGCTCCCATCAACGTGCACATACCCGATGGTGGTGGAATCTCAGCGGTCTCTCCTCACGATCGGGTGCAGCGTTACTAATTTCGATTTCAGTATATCATCATCGTCTCTTTGTGAATAGCTTCTTTCATTGGCTTGAGATCTCGGACGCTAGCTGCGGTCGCTGATTCAGAGTCTATCAAGAGTCGAGTTGGGTATGAATTCAGAGTATGATTAGGATAGAAATGGTTCTCCAGGATCGATCATTCTTTGATATTGATATTCTCGAGGACCTTCGTCGTTGCATACGCCTAGAAACCCAAAGCAGGCATTAGGGATTTCGGAAGGACCCGGGAATTGTTGACTGATACAATACGGCGATTGTTCGATGACGAACATGAAATATCAGTATCCCAGTTACTCGTTAGGCAGAACTCAGCGAGGCGAAGTGAACAGTCAGACTATGGGCTTCGGAAAATGCTTTTGAATATTGAAAAATCGATATGCTTATGCTGATGGATAAACTCGTAACAGATTTCTCGAAGCAGTCATAATAGCTTGACCATGTAATGTTCATCTGCGAATCAAGACATGACATCTCTCTCGTAATCATGGCTCATCTCTTTTTCTTCGTTGCTGCTTTGGAGGTTCCTCGACCTCAGCCTCAAACATCTTTTTCTTAGGGTTGGCCGGTTCCTCTCCTCGTTCTTGCAGAATAGTGCCATCACCCCTCCTAACAGGATCCTTTTGTTCCTGCTCACTTGTATCAACCAGTTGTTTTTCTCCCACCACCTGACCTTGCTGCTTTTGTTGTGATTCCGGTGTTTCACTTTCTTCCGCCATCTGAGCAATCTTCTCCGACAGCTGGCCCGCCAAGATGGGATCTTTGCTTGCTTTCGCGTGAGCACCGCCGGCCCCTACAGGTTTCCCGTGCTCGAGAATCCGACTGCCTTGGATACCCGGTGCTCCACCCTGCACACTCGACTGCACAATAAGAGGTGGCCGAGACGAGGATGATACTCGAATGTTCCTGGGATAAAAACAAGGATAAGGCCAAATTGGCTGAGTGGTCAGGAGCTAACCTCAATCTCAAACGCATTGAAATCCGCGGCTGGAGAGATCTCCGCATCTGGTGTCTTCCAAATAAGTAGCTACAGGTGTACGTTCGATCAAAAAAGAAATTGAAGCGGTCAGGAAGAAGATAGGTGCTGGATCTCGACGGAAGACGGAACCAGCTGGTCCCGTTTGTGTCGATGCAGAACATGCCTCGGGATTACTTGTCCAGCTGAGAATTATTTTGAACTCTTTGCAAAACTCTCGACCGCACGGCATGTCTTCACGGCTCTCCCACTCCGCCTGATTTGCGGCCACGAAGTGCGGGATGTCACAAGAAACAAATGGCATAGATCCTTGAGAGACCCAGTCGAGGGAAAGCTTTCCGTCAGAATTATTGGCAGTACCTTTTGCGTTATGTGTGTGGGCGTGGGTTATGCGTGAATGGAATATCAAAAGTTTGGACTTGAGTTCACTCACCCATCGTGTGGCAAGTAAGTCGAGGGTACAGCTGCTATACAGCCAGGTAGTTGGGCTTGTCATGTGGTAATCTGAGAGGGTTCCACGGTTCTCAACACGGATCCTTCTTGAACTCTGTTGCTCTGACGTCGTGAGGTCTTCGAAGCAGCTGATGCTCAGCCGAATCACGTTCAGTATATGCGACCTTATCCACCCCGAGTGATCATATCGGTTGAAAGTCCCATGCCGACCGATTCGCATGAAGAGTGATTTATACCCTGCCCTGACTTAACCTATGGCTAATCCACATGTTCCCAGTTGTAGCTATGCATGTCCGAGCAGCTTGCAGCAGCCCTCATGCAATCCGATTATAAATCTACAAGCTTGCTTATGAGAGATCCTCAAACGAATCGGATGCTCATGCATGATCCAGGTAGCTTTACGCTGACGTCGAAGTATTGATGCTTGAGGTACCGGGTCTGACTGATGGCAAGAGGATAGAAGGGTCGGAACGATCGTCCGTGTGCTACAGATCGGCATAATCTGGCCTTGGGTGGTCCGTCTATTCATGAATATCAGGTGCACGTCATTGAACGCCTATCCCGGCTGAGCGAATCTCGCTCACTGTCAATCCGACGGTAGTGTTGTGTGAATTATTTATGGTCAGTATAGTCGGTGAATGATTGGACCTGGACCGGAAGATTCCAACGACCGGAGGCATGTTACTTGCGAGGTTTCCTAGGCCGATCTCCATATACTGCATACAGCGCAACATGTCAATGAACCACTCGACATGTTTAAACTAGGAAGAGACTTACCGTCCACCATATGGGGCAATACAAAAAGACTTGCATCAATTAGCTTCGTCATCATGTATGATCACAATATTCAAACGCACCATAAGGTGATATCCATATTCGGTGAATGGTGATAATCTTGGGGTCGAACCACCCTATTGTCTCGATAGTCACAAGCATCCTTGCGACGCTGGCGGCGATGGATCTTGTATCGTCAGCTTGAAGACAGAAAGCCACAGACTTGAAGTACTTACAATATACCGACGCCGAACACTGCAAGCACAGAAAGACGTCGGAATGCGTTCATTTTGAGATAGAAGAGCTGCACCAGATCGTGAGACGTGACAGTTCGGAGCAAGAAATGACATGTGATTGACCCACCAGAACAATGGGAACGACTAGCAGGGCAAGATCGATGGCTGTATCAAACACAGCCATGCACAAGGCCAGATGATGGCCAATGTACTTGTTGCATACGAATCGGTACTCTCCTTCCTGTCTGAAAGGTCGAATCTGATCTCCAAATTCAGATGAACGGTCACATCGAAGCTCAAGAATAGACTTACACCTATCGCTTGAACGCAACTGAAGCACATGCCGACCGAGAAACTGATGGTCCAGCCAACGGTGATTCCGATCAAAGCCCAGATGATCTTCATCGATAGTATGGGAGTGAACATGCGATGATACAGCAGTACGAATGTGAGTCGCACCAGTCCAATGGCAATGACGGAAAGGACATTGAAGGCTGCCTGCCACTGCATCACGTGTCAGCAGATCGTTGACGCTCTGTGCAAATTATACCATACTCGTGGGTGCAAGAGCACTTTAGCGACATGATCGTCATCCCATCGTGACGAATAAGTACCTATGCCGGCGAGACCGAATATCAGACTTCAACTGCGGGACAATCTTCGCATCCAGACTCGATCTCACCGCCGATCATAGTAATGCCGCACCCAACAGTAAAGATCTGGGAAGGTAATTTAGCATCGCGGATTTATGAATGACTATGGATGTCAGGTTTGGGGGGCTCACAAGAGCTGCAAGAGCAACATAGTCATCGATACCATACGGAAGGTCCGTATTCTTCCTCGCTTTGAATCTGCAAATTACCGCTATGGTGCAGAGTACCGGATAGACAACAGCGATGGCGGTGACACTGCCATCGTTTATGTAAGTCATGGATGTAGATGCGTTTGCCGGAGGGACATTTGAGCTCAATCAAAGCGAAAATAGAGTGCTACTGCAGTGATACTTACCAGAAAGGCCGGAAACTATGGTTTTCTTTCTACTTCGGCCCTATTTTTCTTCAATTGCGTGGCTCACGACAATGGCTGCTGACCTATTTTGCTTGGTACACGAACCATTTCCTCATTCACGCTACGATCGAGTATTTGGAGGATTCGATCGGAGGGATCCAACGAATTTCCTCACAGGTTGTTTGGGGGCCGAGTCCACCATAGTCGCCGCACGAGATCTTATTAACCACAACTCAGACTGAGTAAAACATCATCGCCCATCTGACAATAACCCTGCATGTAAACGTATGGGGTCATGATATCATGGGTATTCTCACAAATCCTGGGATGTCGTCCGCAAGATCCAGCCAGAGGAAAGCTCGAAGCCAACCAGCCAGCGCCTAGAGAATAAGGCTTCCTATTATATCATCGTTGGCCGATTAAGCTTTCTTCGCACAGGACAACGGCAGCATCTATTAATATTTCACCATCGATAGCGTAGGGTTATCATCGTCTATCAATCCCCACCACGCCGAGGACCATCTCCCAAGCCAATTCTCCGCCAACGCTATGTCATTCCGCGCAAAGTTTAGAGAGTACTCATTTTCCCATCCACATCGAGCACCCACCGCTCCCCCCTTCTAAAGCAAAGGCACCTTCTTCCCATCCCCCAGCACCTTGGTCTTCACCGCCTTCGGCCCCCCAAACTTATCCAACAACCCCTCCGCGACCTTCTTCCCCAGATGCGCGATGGAATTCGCATCCAAAATCTCCAGCACGCTCAACTCCGTGCCCAGCCGCTGCTTGCACCAACTCCTCAACTCGATCGCCACGAGCGAGTCCATCCCGAGCCCCGAGAGGGGTCGTTCGATATCCAACTCCTCGACCGGCTTCATCAAGAACCCGAAAAGCGTCGTCCCGATCTCCGTAGCGAGGAACTTGACCGCCTCAGCGGTTTGAAGCGTATTCGGATCGGAGTTGACGGTGGTCATGAACTCCCTCAACCCTTCATTGCTTGACCCGGAGTCGAGGCTGCTCACGTTCTCGATATTCCTGTAAAGCCCCATCCGGCGGTCGCGTTTCCACACGGACCGGTTGTCGGGGGAAGCGATGGGTACGGGGTTCCGGAGGCCGATGACGAGGTGGCTGGGATTCATGTAGCCAGTCTGCGACGAGGATGAGGGCGGAGGTGGTGACTGCCTCATGATCGTGAGCTCGAGGCACTCGAGGAACTCCTGCTCGCGCAAGCAGTGGTTCGACACGGCTTTGAGGTACTCCAGCTCTTCGGGTTGCGTGCTCACCCAGCCCACGTCCTCGACCACGGCGATGTCGAGGACCGAGGCCGGGAGGTTTTGGCCGTGGCGGAACTGCACGAAGGAGTCCAGGAAGGTGTTGGCTGCTGCGTAGTTGGCTTGGCCGAGGTGGCCGGTTTGGCCTGCGATGGAGCTGCAGAGGACGAAGAAGTCGAGGGGTTGGGAGGTGAAGGCTTCGTGAAGTGTCCAGGTGCCTTGAATCTTGGAGAGGGTGGCGTTTTGCCATTGGTCGTGAGACATGTTAGCGTAGGCAGCGTTCTGGGAGGGTTTGGTCAGTTTCGCAGTACGATCCAAATGGGGAAGGGAATTGCTTACGTCGAGCACCATGGCCATCTGCAGTATGCCAGCGATCGGGTATTTGGCTTTTTCGATCGCTCCTTTGACGTCTTCTAGAACGGCGACACTGCCGGCGATGATCTCAACCGTGCAGCCTGCGGCGTCCATCTCTTTCACAAAGGCAGCATCTTCGGCCCCCTTGCCTCCGCTTCTCGAAAGATAGACGAAATGTCTTGCACCTCTCTGAGCCATCCAAGTCGTCACTGCACGACCCAATCCCCCGAGTCCACCTACCAACAAGTACGAGACATCCGGTCGCAGCTGCAATCGAGTGTCTCCACGGAAAGTGGGTAGCACCGACGGGTCTTCGGGGAATCTCACCACCAATTTACCGATATGCGAACCCTTTTGCATAAAACGGAAGGCATCTTCAATATTCTCGGCATCGAAAAGAGTAGTGGTAATGGGTTGTATCAAGCCATATCGGAAGAAGTCGATGATTCTCCGCAGAATTCTGCACATATTGATCAGCTGTGGTTTTCTTTTACCACTAAAATGAAAGACTCACCCTTGCAACACCTTTGGCCGTCGAACAATGATCGGTACAAGGTCCACACCATGGTATGACCTGTTCGCCTCGAAAGGATCCAATGCCAATTGGCCGTGACCGATGAGATCGCGCTTTCCGATTTCGACCATCTTGCCGAATTCGGCGACACATCTCCAGGATGAGTGGAGCAGGTCTCCGGAAAGTGAGTTGAGGACGACGTTGACGCCCACTCCATTGGTCTCTCGCAGGAGGTCCGGCAAGAAGGATGCATTGCGAGAGTTGAAGATGCGGTTTCTTGGGATGCCGAAGTTCTTCATGAGGTATTCGACCTTTTCTTCTGCTCCAACGGTGGCGTAAATCTGATTCGGTCAGCATCAACGACATGAAGTTTATTGTAATTTGGAAAAACTTACCTCCGCACCAACCATGCGGGAGAGGTGAATGGCTGCGATACCGACACCTCCGCAAGCCGAATGGATCAGAACAGACTACACCCTCTGTCAGCTCATTGAACATTCTTCGACTGCCGAATTGCCTTACCTGGCCCTTTTCGAGTTTGGCCACATCCAAAAGACTGTACATCGCCGTCGCATATACGAGACCCATGGTGGATGCATCCTCGAAGCTCAAGTTGTCGGGAATCTTGATGCAGGAGTCCGATGGCGCCTTGAGTACAGTCGCATACGAGTCGAGAGTGACGGCCATCACCCGGTCTCCAATCTGGAGGGGCGAGTTTGCACCTGCTGCTGTGATGACACCTGCGCATTCGCATCCGAGACCGCTGCCATCGTCGACATTGCCATCGACGACACCCATGGCGATGAGCAGATCCTACAATCAGTGAGCTTTGGCCGAAGAAACAAGCTGTAGAATAGTGAAACTTACCTTGAAATTCATCCCAACAGCTTTCACCTCAATAGCAACCTCATCATTCCCCAACTCTTTCAACGGGCTCTGCACCCACCTAAGAGTCTTCAACGACCCCCTCGTACCAATCTCCAGCGACTTGGGTGTCGTCAAATCCCCTCCAGAAGAAAGCTCGCGCGAAACCGAAGTCCAATGATACCGCGGAACATTAATCACACCATTGGAGATGGCATACTCGACATCAGGATTAACATCCTCATCCCGATTCCGAGCCTGGAATTTACCCAAAACCTCCGCCACTCTGTCGAACGTCAGATCGGATTCCACATCGTCGAGTTCGGCGACGGCGAAATCCACATCGAGCTCATTCCGGATCACACGGGACATGCCGACGATCTGGGCATATTGCGGGTCGGAGAAGGCTTCCAGCTGGCAGGAACGGGTGAGCCAGAGCAAACCCGAGGACTCGAGTTTGACGATCAGCTGCTGCAGGGAATTGAATTGCTGCTCGGTGATGTCGGTGAAGAAGGATTTTCCCTCGAGGTCCAGGATGGAGATGATGTCTCTGTCTTGCTGCTGAGGGGTTTCTCCCAGCATGAGATTGTCGACGACGTAACCATGCCTGGCCAGGATGTTCTTGAGGCGGATGATGGTTGGGGTCAGCGGTTTTTCGGTCAGGATGTACACTTCTTTGGTGAGCGTTGGTTCGGTGACGGCTGGAGTGGCGATGATGGTCGCATTGGTGTTGTATGGCTTTCGATCGTCGTAGAGAACCGTTGGGGAACTGTCGAAACCGGCTCCGATCAGTTCTTGGGTCCATCGCTCAGGACTGACGTATGGCTCGAGGGGTCTGCCGTCTTCTTCGCCCAACCACCAGCCGGAGAGTACACCGACGATGTAGTTGAACCATTTTACGCCTGTGAAGGAATCGTCAGTCAAGAACTCAACACCGTGTCCCTTTATCCCCGGGTGGACTCACTGCAGCACAGCTCCTGCAAAACCAACCTCCCCTTCGGCCGAAGCAACTTCCTTACATTCGCCAGCGACACCCCAAGACTGGGGGTAGCATGGATAACCTGCACCATCAAAAGTCAGCTTTCCGCGACCCAAACCCAAGCCGCACCTCTCTCCATCCAAAATACTCACATTCGAAGCAAAAATCAAATCATAACCCCCCAACTCAAACCCTTGCTCCCCAGGATCCAACGTGCAATCCAACACCGCGTACTCAATCCCAGCATACCCCCCAAACCTCTCCTTAGCCTGGACAAAAAACCCCGAAGAAATATCCGTATAAGTATAAGAGTAGTACATCCTCTCCCCGGTCTCCCTATCCACCAACCCCTCAAGAATCTGCTTCGTCATCGCTCCCGTCCCCGCCCCGACCTCCAAAATCCTCAAATGCGGTCGCTCATGACTCACCAAGTCCAGGAAAGGCCTCAGGTCCCAGAACTCCGGAACGATGTCGTAGAGTTTTCTCAGATGTCCTTCGGTCATCAACACATCCAGCGCGTCCTTCGACCCGGAAAAAACCTCCCGGATATTCTCGAAAACCCTCAGCAGCGCCTTCGAGATCGGCGCCGCGATTTCGGAGTTCTCGAACTCTTCCGCCAACGCTTGGATGCGGGATTCCCTCTCCTCTCCAGGTTTCAGCGCGAGAACCCGGGAGACATCCTTCACCCCGTCGTAGATCCCAGCCTCCTCCGCACCTTCGATGTGCCCCTTCAGCCACGCCCGGAATTTTTGGAGATGTCCTTGATCCGGAGAACCAGGGGCGGAGAGGTCCTCGAGTTTGCGGAGTGTTTCCGCGCCGACGAGGAGCATCATCTCCTGCATTTTGGGGTAGAATTCGGCGTTGTTGCCGCGGGTGGTGTGGATCAGGGAGGATAAGGGGAGGAAGTCGACGGAGGGTTTCCAGAGGGTTCGGGCTCCCGCGTGGGGATCGTCGGACCAGGTTGAACTCGAGTCGTCGTCGGAGCCGGTGGAGGCGGCTGCGGGGACGAGTTTGATGCCTTTCATCTCGAGGATTGGATGGGAGGCCTCGCCCGAGGAGAGGGTGGCGGAGCATGATCCCACCACCGCTCCGCGGGCGGTGAGTTTGCAGGTGGTACTGAGGTTGAGGGTTTCCTCTGAGAGGTTCTTGCCGGGGCCACGGGAGAGGTAGATTTCGGAGAAGGATTGGGGGAGGACCAGGCGATTGAAGTCTCGGGATTGGCCTCGGGTGGAGGCTACGCTCAGAAGTTGGATGGCGTAGTCGATCGTGGTCGGGTGCAAGGGGTAGCCTGATTCGCCTGCGTCGAAGAGGTTGATGCACGATGCTGCTGCGGAGTTCTCGCCCGGGTGTGCGCTGATGGATTGCAAGCCTTGGAAGTGGGGACCGTAGTTCATGCTCACCTTGGACATGGTCCTGTACCAGTGAGTGGAGTCGACTCTCCGTGGCAACATCCCTTGCAGCGTTGGCGCCGAAGAGGTGAACTCCGAATACGCCTTCCCGCTCTTGACCTTGCCGGAGCAGTGCTTCGTCCAACTCGTCCCGTTGTGGGAGGAAACGCTAAATTCCCACCACGTCGAATCCAACGTCGTCGTCAACTTCTGCGGACGCAGATTCGTCACGATCTCCGTCGTGCGGGACTCCTCCAGGATCATCGCGGACTTGATCGTGAGGTCTCGGATCGTGTGATCCTCGGCCCCCGTGACCTGGTGGATGGCTTCGCCGATCATGCCGATATATCCCGCCGCGGGGAAGACGATGTCCGAGTTGACCACATGGTCGCAGATCCAGGGGATGTCCTCGAGGCAGAGCATGTTGCGCCATGCGGGTTCTTGCTCCGAGACTTCGAAGACTCGGCTGCCGAGCAGGTCATGACGTTTGAACTTGCGGAGACGCCAGTCTCGGGTGACGCGGCTTTCGATCCAGAATTCTTCTTCGTGATTCCAGGGGTAGCGGGGGAGATCGGTCAGTATCGAGCCTTCTTTGCCATTGACAGTTTGGAGGTCGACGGGGAGGCCTTTGACGAAGAGGTTTCCGGCTGTTGTGAGGAGGCTTGTGGTGTCGTCTTGGTTTCGGATCAAGGTTGGGACATATGCGCTATCACGTTGGTGCTGCTTGAGGATTTGACGAACTGGTCCACCCAGGGCCGAGTGTGGGCCGACTTCGAGGAAGAGGTTGTCTTGGGGTTGCTGCGATAGAAGATTCGCCAAGGCGGTGTTGAAAAGCACAGGAGATTCGAGATTCTTTCTCCAGTATGATGCGTTCATTTTCTCTTTGGTAATGACTTTATTCAACACGGTGGAGTAGAACGGGACCTCAGGACGATGACTGGACACATGAGGTTCGAGCAACTCCTCATACTTGGCTCCGAATTCAACCATATGGGCTATTCTTCAGTCAGTGTCTGAACTTCGTACAAGAAGTTTTTGACTTACGAGAGTGATAAGCGGTATTGACCCGGAGTCGACGAGCGAGTACATCCGGGTGGCTCTTCTTGATGTCGTCGATCAAAAGATCGATTTTGTCAGAGTCACCGGAGAATGTAACACTCTCAGGACTGTTCTCGCAAGCAATTACGACGCCTTCCCTCAAGAACTTGGATGCATCCTCCTTTCCGAGTCCCACAGCAGCCATGGCTCCCGACTTGCTCTGCTTGTTCGCAACCATTCCACGGTAGTATGCTCCGATCATGGCTTCCGCCGATGTGATCGCACCGCTGGCATATGCAGCTGCGAGCTCTCCACTGGAGTGTCCAATGACCGCCGAGGGAGTGATATTCCACGAGCGCAGCAGATTCACGATGGCAATCTGAATTGCCGTGCAAAGCGGTTGAGCGAACTCGGCTTGATCGAGTTTGCTCGCAGTCTTTGACTTTGAAAGTTCATCTAGTATCCCCAAGTCAGCAAGGCTCTTCTCTCAAAGCAACAGGAAGACTCACCTGCGATCTTCCAAACCGGCGGATCCGGCAACTTAGCAAGCACCTCATCCAACATCTCAAAATCCCCAGCAACAGAAGGGAAATCCGCCATCAGCTTTCGCCCCATCGTAGGCCACTGAGCTCCCTGACCGGTGAACACGAAAGTCACAGCCGGAGCCTCGGTGGGAGCTCTCGCGGGCGGAGAAAACTCCACCGACTCACCCTCTTCTTCGCTGCCGCAGACGGCGAAAGCACGATACGGGAGGAGCTCCCTGCGCGAACCAGTCGTGTAAGCCACATCCTTCACGGAGGTGGGGTTCCGGTCGAGGTAGTCTTGGAGGTTCGCCACGCTTTCGCGGGCGGAGTTGATGTGGTTGGCGGAGGTTACCACGAGGGTTTGTCGGGGAGAAGAGGAAGAAGTTTGGGAGTTGGGTTTGGCGACGTTAGAAGGGACGCCGAAAGATTCTGCGGATTCGAAGACGGCCTGAAGATGGCAAGAGGGAATTTTGTGAGATTCGGATCTGGTGAGTGCGGAAGAGGAAGGAAGATACTTACGTGTGCGTTCGCTCCACCGATACCGAATGCGTTGATGCTCACTCGCTCCCGACGGTCTTTCGGCCAGGGAGTCGCTTCGACGGGGACCTTGAGCTTGGCCTCTTCGAACGGAACTGGACACACCCATCAGCAATTGCAGTCCTTCGGAACGGGGAAGTTGATCTTACTCTTGGGATTCGGAGTCTTGAACTTGATCTGAGGAGGGATAATCTTCTTCTCCAAAGCCATAACAGCCTTGATGCAAGAGGTCAACCCCGAGGCACCCTCAGAGTGTCCGAGATTGGGTTTGTGCGAAGTGATGTAAACGCCCTTCTCTCCAAAGACTTTCGAAATGGCTTTCATTTCTATGGGATCTCCTGCTTCTGTTCCAGTACCGTGGCATTCTACGAAACCCGTATCTCCCGGATCAAGCCCAGCCTGCGAATAAGTTCTTCGGATGAGACTCTCGTGTGCCTCAGGGTTGGGTAGGGTGATGCCGTTAGTTTTACCATCGCAGTTGGTTCCTGTGGAACGCACGATCGCTCGGATGGGATTACCATCGCGGAGGGCGTGGTCAAGGCGCTTGAGGTAGAGCGCTGAGATGGCTTCGGCACGGGCGTAGCCTTTGGCGGAAGCGTCAAAGGTATTACAGGAGGCTTCCGGTGATATGATGCCTTGTTCGCTCATGGCAAGGGTCATAGTCGGGGACATGATGAGGTTTGAGCCACCTACCAGGGCGGACGGGATGCTGCCTGATCGGATAGCTTCGTTGGCCATGTTCAGGGCAACGAGAGAGGCTGAACAAGCTGTTTTGATGGTGACACTGTGAAGTTTCTGTCAGAACAACACAGCCCGTTGAGGTGCTCGTTCGATGTCGACTTACCTGGGCCCTCTGAAGTCGTACTCATACGACAAACGATTCGCCAAAACGAAATCACCGGCTCCCGTGATCCGGTATCCACCATATGTCTGCGTATCTTTCGCATGAAGGTCGAGCCAGTCCTCGCCGAAGACTCCGACGTAGCAACCGGTATCCTTACCACGCCAGTCAACCTCACCAGCATTTTCGAGAGCTTCTCTGCTGACCTCGAGCAGGAGACGGTGCTGCGGATCCAGCTTGTCCAACTCGGCTCGGGTCATCTGGAAGAAAGAGGTATCAAAATTGCGTAGGTTCTTGCTCTCGAGAAAGTAACCCAACTTGGTGCTGATCGATCCACGTTGAAGGCTCGTGCTGTGAAAAGCATCGTTGTTCCACCGGTCTTCCGGCACACTCGAAACTTTGTCCTTCTTATTGATCAGCGTATCCCACAGGTCTTCGCCTGAGTAGATGCCTCCTGGGAGCCTCGTCGCCATTCCGACAACGGCAACGGGTATGTCGTTCTGGGCATTGTGTCTGTTGGACTCTGCATGATATCCGTCGGATGTCGTTTGATGTCCATTGGATGGTCCGTCGGTTGCCGTATCATCTCCGTCGGATGTTGCATGAGCCGAACCGCTGACTCCATTTGTAGATGCATGAACGTCGGTTCCGTTTGAATGCACCGACGTGTCATTGGTTTCCACCCGTGATGGAGCCATGAGTATGGTTTCAAGCCGAATCTATTCTGTCAAACAAATAACCGCTATCACAACGGAGAAAACTGAGTAGAGGATTCCAAAAAATCAAGAGCAGGAGGCAGAATATATCTCTCAAGATCATCGCTCGACCATCTCCGGTCACCTCAGATATCAATGCTTTTTTGTAGTCTACATGAGGGCTTGTCCTCGCGAGGAGGATTCGTAATGAAGATCCTATTTTTACCCCCATTTTCAAACCCGATTGTATCAGACGCAGTTACTGTGTTTGCCGGGTATACGAAAGTCAATTTAGGTACTTGGCAAGATCTTTTGCATTGCTGCCACTGCGGTAAATAGCGGCCATAGTGCATGTGAGTCGATCGTCGTTCAGCCAATCGGACAAGGGAATGTAAGGAGTTCGTTCCATGCAGCTTGCCAAAACTTGACTGGATAGAGAAGGTCATCTGGGCCATGAACTCTTCGCCATATCAGCCATCAGACGATGTGTCAAAACTTTATCGAAGCATCGGCGGCCTAAACTATAGAACGCATCGCACATGGGGTGAACTCCAAGTCAAACGACGTCGATCAGATCCTGAACAAAGCAGTAGTTTGGTTCACCGGTTCGTAGGTGCACCTGATGGCTGTAGTCCATTCGGGGAGGGACGACGAGGAAGAAACAGCCGAAAACTTCTCGACAGTATCTCTCCTCCACTTATCGGTCCACATGCTACAAGACCTGTCCGAAAATTCACGTCGACGCAATTTGTTAGCTTGAACTCTTGCCCTGGTCGACCAATGAGAGCCGGATATGAGGAATGGGGCATTGGGTCAGCCGGGTATAGGCACCAATGATCTGCTCAAGAATTTATGAGCATTTCCATTTTGCCTTTTCTTCACATCGAAGCAAAACATCTGGAGGTCTACGACTTTGGATAGCGTGACCTTGTAAAATGCGGCAGATGCCATAAAAAGTCCCACTGGGTTTCCAAGCCATGACTTTACTTCTTATCGTGGAGGCAAAACTACCTCGAACCCGGTACGCCCGATATCACCGATATATCCTGAACTGGATGACAGGAAACTAGAGGCACAAGTATGCCGATCTAGCGCAGTTTGAACAAGCTCAGATCTCGGGCCTGCATTGTGAAACGTACCGGAGAAGCAATACTCGGCATAGCTGTGCTGAGGATCTTGGCTTCGGCGCATACAATCTTGTCCCTGCGGCCATCATGCAGCACGAGAGCGGTGTATCCTGATCTGCATAGAAGTCAAGTTTGGCGAGCAGATAACCCCCACGGAAATGACGGTAGTTTGACTTGAGAGGATAGATGTCCCATCTCTGTCAAGTGATGACCGAGACTTTTATCGCAGGAGTCGATTGAGCAGCCATGTTTCGCATCATCAGTTTGGATCCGATTGGTTCAGCTGGGAGGGACAGCTGTACCCTGACATCTCAATGTACAATCGAGCTTCCTGATGTTCACGGCTCAGTTTCCGGGTATCCATGACAGCAGCCATGAAGATTTTCGGCATATGAGTTTCCTTATCATACATCATGAGCATACTGCATTTGTCTAACGACGTATACGTAGCCTACCTCATCGAAAGTATTGTCGATGGGCCAAGACGTGAACGCAAGTGATTCATATGACAGCGTACTTGGATCCACTCGGACAAACGAACAGGGTTGAAAGTGTCACAAATTCCGGTATGCCCGAAAAGGTAAATCTGTTCTAGGGCTGACGGACAATTCTCCGGTGCATGGGGTATGGGGTATGGGGTATGGGGTATGGGAAGCCTTGTACAGCAGGTCATAGCATTATCCAATGCGTTAATGCGGGTGAGATTGTGGGAGAGGAGCAACTGACGTTGGAGACTCGATGAACACCTTGTGCGCTAGTAGTTTTAGCATCGATTTCTTCCAAGGATATGGAATCGAGAGAAAAACCCCCCCGAAACCCTGGATCATCGAGAGTTCGAGACTCCGCGGAGAGCTGACGAAACTGCCACTCATGAATGATTACTGCAGTTGGGAGACAGACCTAACCTTGATCTTGCATGATCAGTCGAATGCAGGTACAGTCCGCCTAGCGAGGTCTCCACCCCGATATATAGTGGGGATCAGCACTGATCAATACCCGTTGGAGTACTATCCGTAGTCCACCCGCTGAATTAATTCAATCAAACTCCGATTTTTGCAGTCCCTAGCATCACTGACGTAATTAAGAAATCCAAAGATGATTGAAACTTTCATCACGTGTCTAGCTCTCTCGACCAACAGGATTTTTTCCTTTTCAGGTTGATTGGCCCATATCGAGTGCACTGACCATAGCCACCTCGCTAGGCAGATTGTACATGTGCATTGCATAATGTGCATTCATGCGAATGCGGATTTGGAATCTCTCGTCAGCAGCTTGAATATCCCGAGCATTCCGCCTCGCGTTATTCGTTCTTACGCGATATGCTTTGGCTTGATACGCAGTATCGTACGATCAATTCTCAACGATAAGCCTTGAATCGAGATCGAATGCCTTGATATTGGCCTTAAACTATCTATGCATGATAAGAAATTTTATATCTACCGTTTCAACAATTTGAACCCGGAATCAAAGACAAGCTATCGTCACAGGCCATCTCTGTAGTCACACGAAGAATAAACGTTACTCAAAGTAATCCTTGGATAGCGGTGGTGACACTGTCCTCACTTCGCATGTTATATCAAAGATATACTACCTCAGTTCTCAAACAAACAATGTATCATAGCAAACCTTTGAATGAGACATAGATCCCTAATCAAATTATGTATGTGAAACGTCTATTGATCAGATGAACGAAATACGCGAACACCCGAAGTTTGTTCACTCGGATAGATTCAGCTTCCAACACATTGGGTCCATTCAAGTTGAAGAATTCTTAGCAATAACGTGATCCTCCACGTAACTGGACAGATCTATTGCAGAAGTCCGATCCTCCAAAAAAATGCTTTCCTGAACCTGCATAGTAGCTGTCAGCAGATAAATCATCAGCATCCCATCGCGTCAAATCTACACCTCCCAACCTCATCACGTCTGACACGAAGCCACACCCATCCAAGCCCCATACCAACCCGCATGCTCTCCACAAGCCAGTTTCTGACATTCCAGCATATGCAATACCTCCGCAGTAGTCTCCACAAACCTTCCACACCCCAAAGTCACCCCAATTCGACACCCTCTTCCACGGGATACCAGAATCTCACCCTCATCCAACCCAAATCCCCCATGCTCTTTCGACCCCGCTCCCTCTTTCCAGTCCCCAACCCCAATCCGTGCAATGCCCGTTTCCCCTTCCATACCTCCCCCCCAGACCTTCCCAAGCAGTCCCATCTCAACCCCTCTCTCCCCACAAAACAAACCCCGCAAACAGAGCAGCAGCAGCAGGGTCCTCTCCCCCCGGCTCTTCCAGGAGTTGCACCCATCCCCTCTCATCTCTCTATCTCTACTCGACCTGACCTGACCTGAGTCGACCTGACCTGACCCGACTTAGCCTCGCCCAACTCTTTCCGACTCGCCCAACTCTCCCCGACTCACCCCCTTTCCAGCTCGACAGTACTGCACTCGATCTGCATCCTACGTCCACCCACCCAAACCCAAAGGCTCATCAGTTCACGGATTATGCGACCCACTGCCATAACTGCCTGCATTCCCATGCCATTGCAAGGCCGGGAGAGGCAGACGTCGACGTCGAGAGAGAGGGTTGGTTCTGATCGCTGAATGAGCTGGACTTGGAGATATTCATGTATTCTTACATTCGTACTTTTGAGCGGGTTCTTCGATCTGGAGAGGTAAGGCGACTGGGAGGATGGGCGGTATCTGAACTGTGGCCTGGGGGCAACTTGGGACGGTTTTAGGTGTTCGAGTGTAGAAGGTAGGTTCGGACTTGAGCGCAATATGCAACTGGGTTTCGGGTGGAGTTGTGCTGAGAGGTGTACCCGGGTTCAAGAGGTCGGGATTGGGGGGAATGGTTGGGTTGTGGGCTCGGACAGATGCGAAAAATTGATCGAGTGGTGTTCGGGGGATATGTCCTCTGGTTGTAGGTTTGGGAGATATATGCGCTCGTACGCTGCGTAGGTAAACGGAGGAGTCGGACATGTTTGGGGAAATGGGAGCGGATGGGAGGGTGGATTGCTTTTGGAGGGTGGAGAGAGGGTGAGGAAGATGAGGAGTTGATGAAGTTGTGTTTTTCCGGGGGTTGATTATCTTTAGGAATTGAGTATATGAACAATCTCTGTGGGTCAGTCTTCGCATCAATGGTTCTATAATCTACCGGGAACTCAGACCTTGTAGCAGCCCATTCATGGTATCTGACATGCTTCTGTTCAGTGTACATTTTCAATATTTATCCTTCGGCGAGTGAACCTATATAACTCACCTCACTCACTTGCCATTGTTGACAGCATTCTTATGGAGATGGGACCAGCCATCAGAACTTCTCATCATCACCGTTCAGGTTCAACACCTCTGGTTGAGAGTACCTGTTGTTGGCTACAGTCTTTGTCTTGACACAACATTGAATATTCATCGGAGCGTGCATACGATTTTCAAAACTGGTCTAAGACGCCTTCTGATTTGGGCCTCATCGAGGGCCATGGAGTTGAAGTCTTCGATGACCCGCTGTAAATGTGGACAGCTGGAAGCATGTGCCTGCCACTCCTCCGCCGAGTACGCTTTTCTTTCCTGCCCCATAGTCACGTGGATAGCTGGGTTGAATGGTTGACCGAGCGGCACACGGCGCGCTTTGTTACATCCATAGCACCAGGTCCCCCGATCCATCGTGGTGCCGTTATACCATGGCACCAGGGTAAAACCACTCCACCAACGGTCATACGAGCCCCCCTTGTAATTCGGAACGCCCGGTATGTGTATAGTGGTCGGTGGATCATCTGGCGAAATTTCCAGCCACCCAAAATCGCGTAGATAAAGAAATTCGGGTTTATACTTGGCATCAACAACTTTCTTGATTGCGTTGGAGCTACCGTACCTTTCATATGCCATCTCTTGAACTTGCTTTCGGCTATACATGCGCATCTGTTGCGGACCGGAGTTTTGGCTATAAAACGAAGACTTGATTCCACGAAGTTCCGGCAACTGTTGAAGATCTTCCGGATCCAGACCGAACCCTCGCAGAGCCCAGGATTTCTCTATCACATGGAATCGAGGATTGCGCCTGAGGTTGTCTGAGCCACGGCAAATCAAACAGCAACGCTCGCAGATAAGGAGGACTACGAAAGGGGCAAATGTGTCGCACAGGATACATCGTGCGTGAATGAGTGTCAGATCGATTTTGTTGATCGAATGGGACGAAAGCATGCCAGTTCTCCGTAAAGTCCAGAGGAAGTTCGGAGCATGTAGTCGCAATTTCCGGGAATCCGGAAAAGTATCGACCCAACGCTTGACTGTCTTGTTGGTTCTCCTCAGGTTGCAGAGCGAGCTGAGGTCGAGATGGCCGAAGATCTCCCAAAGCAGCTCAATAGGGATACGATCGAACCGACCCGCTGAAGGTAACTGCTCAACATCATACGGTTCGAGGTCCGATGGAGGTGGCGCACTGCCAAAAACGGTCAAAGACAATCCAGCTTGGTGATGATGCCAACCGAGGAAAGTGTCTGCCGTGACGATGGCTTTCGATGATTCTTGGGACATTTGTTGATGAGAAAAACGTCAAATTATCCATATGAGCTTTCCGAGGAGAGAAGAGAGAGATTCTTGAAAGGAATTCAGACTCTCCAACTCCTTGCGAAGCTTGAGTCGACCCAGGGAAATGTCCTGCCCGGCCTATCATCCGAAGCGTAATCAGCATTTGTAGGACCCGCTGACCTGACGTACCAGTCTTGGAGATGATTATTTGAGATGAGCGGAAAGGAATGAGCTCAGATCCATTGAAATTGGTCGTAGATATTTGTGATACATGAGCAGGGAGTATAATACAGACGGTGCTTCCGAAGGCTAAGTACCGGAATAGACCGCGGTGACATACCTCCCACACTCGACTCGTTGCTCGATGCTGACCTTCCTCCCATCTCCCAGCTTCGCCGTGGTCCTGGGAGTGATGTGGAACCTGTGCATCTCTTTTCCGCCCGAGCTCTTTTTCGCTCTCGCGGTCTCGGCCTCCAGATCCAACGGCTGCAAATAGAGGGGCTGCGCTACATTGTTGCGCTTACCGGTACCGAGTTGATAATGCTCGTTGCCTCCCCAGAAGACGATGTCGGCGCCCCAGTTGGTGTCGTCCGAGCTGGTGCCGGCGTCGGCGGAGAGATAGGTGATGTTATCCATGACGGCGGAAGCATGCGTTGCGCCAACGCTGATGCGTGCGAGCCGGATGGGAACGGTGACGGACGTCCGCTCGTCATACTCGAAGAGTCCGCTCAAGGAAGGTATGCGTGAGGGTGTGCTCTGGATGTGGGTCCAACGACCGTTGGCCAACGTTCCCATGATGCCAGCTCCGAAGGCGAACGTATCGGCCGAAATTCGGCCAACAGGTCCCCCTGAACGAGGAGATGAGGTCGGAGGTGATGCGACTTTGGTGGCGTCAACGGTAAAATAGCTGTTGTTCCCTCCCGCAGCGATCCGAGTTATGCGCGGGACTTGGGAGGATCCGGAATATAGGCGGGGGAGAGGGAGACGAGACGGTGCGTCGACGATGCTCGACTCGGGATTGAAGTCGAAGCCAAGTTGGCCAGAGGTGTTGTCGCCCCAGGCGAAGAGGCGGCCTTCGCCATCGAGGACAAGAGAATGATGGTCACCGCAGGCGATTTGCGAAACCTGGAATCCGCGAAGAGTGGTGATTTCGTGGGGTTGATCGTATGCACCCGAGGGACGAGTGTGCCATGTCAAGCCCGGAATTCCGAGCTGGCCACGTTCGGGGAAAGAGTCGGAGGCTGAAGCGGTGGAGAAGAGACGACCGGAGGATGTGAGGAGGAGAGCGTGTTCGAGACCGCTGGAAATGGAAGTGATGCGATCGGAATATGAGAGACCTTGCGGAGTGATGGTACGGTATGATATGCTGCTGCGCCCTTGCCAGAAGGGTATCCATGATGCTTCCGAAGGCTTCACACCAGACTCTTGATCTTCGGCTGATACAGGAACGCTGTAAACCGTGCCATTCTTTGACAATCCGAGGATCCGGTCTTTCGAAACAGCCAAAGAGACAAGATCTTTTCCTTTGAGCGTTATCTCAGGCGTTCGAGTATCGGGTTTGTACGCCACGCCCCACTGCAACAAGTTTCCCTGCTCATCGATCGCTGCACCGAAATGTCGATCAAGTTTGACATCTCGAAGGAGTTTGCCATCAAAGAATGGTATTCTCCGAGGAGTCTTGATCACGCTCTCTTCACTATCCGGAGCAACGACTCGGCCGGCATTGCTACCCCATGCGTATACACCTGGGTTCTCCCATGACCTCTTCACCTGATGATGTTGACTGGATATGAGGTCGCGATTCTCTTCCTTGCTCACTCCCGGCTTTTTACGAGATTGCTCGAAGATTAACGGATTCTCTTCCGCCTCCTCTTTCTCAGGTGCCTCTGCGTGTACTTGTCGGAGAAATGAGCCGTTGTTCGAATAGAACTGCGAGACCGTTGCGAGACCGCCAGCGACGGCAATGACGAATATGGAGCGGAAGAGTTGCTGTTGTTTGCGATGTGCTCTGTGTTGGTACGATAATGTCGCCAATCGTGTTTGCGCTCCTTGCCGCGCTGCAAGGAAGTTACTCCGACTCGAAGATGGCCGTGCGCCTGTGGGAGGGAGGGTTCGGGATGCTTTAGATGCCGTTCTCGAGATCATCTTTGATGCCATTTCGGTTTATCGTTATCGAACGATTGATGTTGAAGTTCTTCTTCTATCTCCCGTCAACGGGTCAATGGATAAACGCAGAATTCACCAAAAACAAGAAAAGAGAATCAAAGGGTTTTTGAAGATGGAATAATGAGAGACTGATCATCCACACGCGTTCGAGGAAGTGGAAGGTATTGGTTCCGAGTCGAGAACGTCACTGCCGACGGATCACCGTTGAAACGCATCGAATCGGGCAAGTTCCACATGGGCAGCCAATCACCTTTCGACCGCATCGAACTCGGCCGTGTTTCCTCCGCATTTCGACTCGAACCGATTATCAGATCACGCTACTTCGATTTCTTGTTAGAGCCTCTTTTCTGCTTTGTTGGTGGTCGTATGTACAGGGCGCGAATCCCGAGATGGCGTGCGTGATGACTAGACATGGTAGAAATATATAACAACTCCAAAGTCCACATTCTCATACAAAGCATCATTCCTTCAATTGACCACCATTGAACACAATCAACAACACAAAAGACTCCCAAAGAAAGAATAAACCCTCCAAAAAAAATGTCCCCATTATCCCCCTCCCAAATCTCCCTCTTCCTCCAGCACATCTCCCTCCCTTCTTCCTACCAGTCTCTTACCTTCTCCTCCCTCTCCTCCTCCCCCTCCCTCGAACTCGACTTCTTGACGCAATTCCAAACCCACATGCTCTCCACCGTCCCCTACGAGAACCTCTCCGTGCACTACTCCCCGAACCACACCGTGAGCCTCGACCCCCAGACCTTGTTCGAGAAAATCGTGCTGGCCAAACGCGGAAGAGGCGGGTACTGCATGGAGAACAGCTTGCTGGCGTTCCACGTGCTGCGCGGGCTGGGTTGGAGGGTGTACACTTCTGCCGTGAGGATTAGGAGGAGGAGGGAGGGGGTGCCCTTTGGGCCTTATACGGGATGGTGAGTTGGATTTATTATTCCGTTTTTCGACTTTTGGGTGTTTCCCCGGCTCGCGTTTGTCTGTGCACAGTGGCGACCTTTCGGGCTCGGTTAACGTGTGAAACTCAGGGTGCACATCGTTAACTTGGTGACTCTTTCCGATGGCACGAAGTGGATGGTGGACGTTGGGTTCGGAGGGGATGGGGCGACGAGGCCGGTTCCGCTGCTTCATGACTCGCCTCAGCGGAATCTGGGTTCGCAGGAGATCAGGCTCGTCAGGGATTTTATCCCGACTCAGACGGTGATGCTCGAGGAGTTGAAGCTGTGGATTTATCAGTATCGGAATGGACCGGAGAAAGAGTGGAATAGTTTTTATGCGTTTGCTGAGACGGAGGCTTTTGAGCCGGATTTTGGGGTCATGAATTGGTTTACGGGGAATTCGCCGTTGAGTCCTCAGTTGGAGAGTATTCTGGTGACCAAGTTTCTTATCACAGGTGTTGAAGGTGACGATGAGGGCAGGAAGGTGGTTTGTGGAAAATTGATGATGGTCGGTGGTATCGTCAAGGAGAATCTCGGGGGTAAAACTGCAGTCGTTAGGACTTGTCTGACAGAAAAAGAAAGGCTGGAGGCGCTGAAGGAGGTTTTTGGGATCGAGTTGACTGAAGAAGAAACGAGAGCTATCATCGGGTGGCCGACGGAGTTGAAATCGTGATGCGTTGGTCTTTCTTTATCTGGTTCGTCTCGACATGACATCAGGATGGAAGTAAAAGTTTCAATCGATGAACATCTTGCACAACCCAGCGATTGAGAAATTGTAAGGAGATTCTGCAACTCATCTTCTGATTTAAACAAGCTCAGAGGGTATCATAAAATCCAAGAGTATAGATAAGCAATCGGCGATGAATCAATGAGGATCGATCGATATTCCCATCCTATACACAGCAGTGGTTCCATTGTGTCTCTCCGTGGTCCAGTCTCGTATCTTCTGAAAGTTGCGACAGGTATGTTGCTGGTCAGAATCGATAAATCTCCTGTTAGCTCCTTCGAACCATTTGGTGGGAATGAGAGTGAGGTCTCCGTTGCACTGCACCGATTGACGCAAGATATCGAGACAATGGTCTCATGCTAATGTTAGAACTTTTCATAACCTAACCATGAATGACATTGGTCCACTCACCGAAATGATAGCGATTGAAGGATGCGCTGGGTGAAAGGAAGTAGTAGTCCGGTGACATGGCTTGTCGAATCTTGTTCTGTTCGCAATGTAAGATGGCGTTGTGAATCTGCTAAACCTATTGAGATATCTTACCACGCAATGTAAAGTGTGCAAAACGTCAAGCCTACAATCTAGTTAGTGAAGAACATAGGCCATAGGATGTGAATACTCACTCTGCCCTGATACCATGCTCGTCCATGTAGTAATCGGTATACTTGTCGCCCCATGCTTCCTTGGCCTCTGCTTCCGTGATGTAAAAATTGCGCCCTGTCGCTCACTCAGTTATGTTATCCATTGGAACGAATCGGATCAAATAAGATCTCGTACCGGAAATTAGAGCATCCCAAGCCGCATCGATCTCAGGACTCGGTTCACCAACGTATTGCGGTTCATCCGGGTTCGTCAACCGGTGTGCTGTTCCATTCTCATCGAAGACTGCGGTACCGGAAAACTTCACAGTCTCATATTGGATCAGGTGTTCTGACGGAGCTTTACGTCTTGTAAGCAAGTTGTAAACTTATATCGGACTTCACAGATAGATCCTACCAAAATCGGTTGTGTGTGTCGCGGATTTGCAGACTGTGATGCGGCCAAATTGCGTAAACAACACTGCAACAAGCGCTATAGACAGTAACACGGATGTTGCGATCGAGATCAACTCTGTGCGAGATCGTTTTCGAACATGTGCGCATTCGCACCTATGGCAGACTCCCTGTCCATCTTCCAATGGACTGTCGGTCTTTTCGAGAGGAGCGTAGCTTGGGTCTCTTTGTGTAAACATGACGATTGTTTTGCGCAATCAGTTCACGGGGGCGACTTCAGTATAAAGTGGTTTCACATCCAACGCATGGTAAGCTGAAACATCAAAAGCCAACGTCAATTCTTTGCCGATCAGGAGTATCGGCATACCATGATTGTCCTTGTATTCTTGACCTGTGACGAAGCGCAGCCAATGACGATGTCAAATCTGTCCGTACCTGGGTTGACCGGCCCCGGTCGGAAGACGATCGCGGTCTGTTAGCCGCATGATGCTGTAGCGTCAGCCACTCGATTTACGTGTTCCTGGTTTTTGTTTCGGTCCCTGTCAATCTCTTGCTTCGCGGCGCTTACATTCAAAGGATGCCCTTGAACATTTCGGACAACTTACCCCTGACCGGTGATTCCGCGTTGTTGCTCTGCATCTTGAAGCATGCGAACATAGTGGAAAGAGGTTTCGCCGTGCATGCAATCGTGATTGCGGCGGTGCAAATGCCGAGTGCTATAGCAGCGCCATTATTGTCTACCGTCAACCGTTTGCCCGTTTTCCGCGCTTGGCTGACGCATGCCACTTCCCAAACCCATCCGGTCCGCGATTTTGAGAGTTACTCCATTCTCTTGGATGCGTTGTATGGGATTTCCCAAAGGATTTCTCATGAAACTTCTTATGGGGTTTCTCATGGGAATTCGCATGAGAACTCTCATGAGAGTTCGTGTAGGATTCCTTATGGAATTCTGTATAGAAACTCTTCATTGCAACTCAGATGAGGTGTATCCAAACCTGTCGGAAGAGAGGAACGGGTTTCCATCATACAGAGGGGAGAAAGGATCGCCAAAATCAAATAAACCAAGTCGCTTTCAAGAAGAGTTCTGCATTTTTCTACTCGCCGAAGTATGACTGAAGGCCATCAATAGGAAACCCTGGGGATCGCGTGCTATTATCGGAGAACGAATTTGCTCAACTACAAAACAAAAGACGCACATAGATCGGTAGGGAAGGAAGAGCTTTGGGTCGTCGCCCGAATGGACATTTGAAGAATCATCGCCTTCGGTAAGGTTGATATCCATTCTTTCCATGTCCGACGACGAACAAACGCCGTCCAAGCATTACTTCTCGGTCTATCCGCTTCATGCATGCATTCAGGCCAAGGTATGTCAGCTGAACATGATGTTCGGCATGAGCGACGGAAATTTTACTTCCAACACACGTCGACCATTGAGAACCGTGATTATCGTGTAGTGTGCATCGCGATCGTGTTGAACACATCGGTAGATCCGCAATATGCTTAGACAAATTACTCTCAAAGACACGTTGGTCTAATATGCGACTAAAAGCTGATGAAGTTTCGTCAATGAAGCCTCGAGTGTAACGGTATGATCATTACTAATCATCACCACCTTTTCGCAATTGCCTGTTTCAGTTGCGCATTTTCTTCCAGAAAGACGTCGATCCATGTCGCCGCATCCCATCATGCAAGCTACCGTGATCCCTTCCCTCATGCGGCACCCCTGCTGCGTTACCGTTGCCAACAACATAGATTCCATGGTCTGATTCCAACACAAGTCTCAGCAAAGCCAGAATGCCGAATGCCTGTTTCATGGTCACGCAATGACCGAAGCTGCATGAAAACTGCGGGATAATCCTTACAGCGAGGTGATGAACTTCCAAGCGACTTCGGCGTGACCCGACACAAACAGTAGAGGTGTGCGGCAAGTCCATTGATTGGGCCTTCATAAGGGTCCAGACCAGCTGTCACCTGTGACAGAACGCCGCAACATATTAGAACGTCTACAGGATCAGAGCCTCATGCCGTGGTATTGCTGTTTTCACACCTGTCGCATCGGAAAAAGTCACAGAATATATGACGAAAGTACATATGAGTCCTTCCACTATCGAGCACAGTCAACGAACATCTTCTCAGTGCTCCCGACACCGACTTCTTCGCATTGACAGCGATACAGAACACTTGTGCGTGTACAGGTACATGAAATTCGCCTACGTGTAAAACCTAAACGGAGACGAGTTGGGTGGTGGCGTCAAAACGGCCCATGTCGCCAAGTAATTCCTTCCAATAAATTGGGGGATAGCGGAAACATTCTGCCGAGATCACACACATCGTCGGAGCAACTCCAGATAGGCAATCTGAGATCGCTGCTGGAAGAAAAATTTGTGCATCAACCACGAGACGGTGTTGACAGCTAAGCTGCCAAAGAAGCACCGTGTAGGTGAAGCCGTTGCACCGCGGGTGGGAATCCGGCTACGCCGAACGGATGGTCCTCTCCATTTTGAGTTCTGATCTGCATAATACCCTTGAAAGTGTGTTTACCCTTTTCGGTCGACGAGCCAATCGTCGTTGCTCTTCCATCTACTTTGCCTTCAATTGCTGCAAGTTTGGTGTGTTGCATCAGGAGATATTTTTCTGAAATCAGGAGACTTTCGACATGGCCGAGCCTCGAAGTCTTCTTTTGATCAATCATCTGCAAGGTCAAGATCAAATCAGGTAGTTGGTGGTCCAGGCATTGACTTTCTGCGTGGTCTTATCACTTGCGCATGCACCATGCCGCCGTCGCAATGATCATCAGCGCGTGCGGGCACTACGAAGCCCTCCGACGAGCAAAGTGTCGTTGAGCTTTGATCGTAAAGGATATATCAACCGTAGAATCACCTCTCCTGCTTATTCTCCCCTCACCTCCAGTGGCGCACTGCCTGATACAGAAATCTACACATACACAGTCCATCTTTCTCGACCATGAATGCGACTCGCAATATCTTCTGGCGTCTACGCAACATATGGACTGCCGCAAAGGAGCCTTCACCCGAAGAAAAAGATCACCGAGATCAGACTTTCATTGCAAGGACTGAGCATCGCCCTTCCCTCCGGATAGCTGGAGCGGCTGGTAGAAATTATGACCAGGCACGTCTTGACGAATTCAGACTGCTTGTCGGAAGTAAGTCTACGTTCCTATCGACTCCTAGCAACCACTAACAGCAAGGCCTCAGTCACACAGCATGAGTCTTTCCGAGCTCCACACGGCTGGAAGCTGGGCCAACGACCGATCGTATCGGAAAAGTCTCGCTCCGCACCCAACATGGGTCTATACACACATGTGGTTGACCAGGAAGCCAAGTCCAGGAAGAGCTATGTCTTCTTCACCCGTTTGATCAACGTTTGTCTCGGAGCTCAGCTCGTCGTCGCTGCCGCTTTGACCGCCATTGGAGCTGCCAATGGAAGTCGAGGCGCCGTCACCGCGTTTGGTGCTCTCAACACAGTGCTCGCCGGTATCATGACTTTCCTCAAGGGATCTGGCTTGCCAAATAGGCTCAAATACTTTCAACACGAATGGGCTTCACTCCGGGAGTACGTGGAGCAACGTGAAAGAGATATCATTTGCGGCTTCGACATCGATATACAGCAAGAGATTGAGACGATCCGCAGAACCTATGAGCATATCAAGTGCGATATCGAAGCGAATACACCTGATCGCTTCGTGAGCAACACCAGAAGTGTAGCCAACACAAATGCTACCATGACTCCTGCCCCAACCCCATCTCGCACACCCTCGATGATGAAGATTGGCTCCGAAGCCGACAGCGACGCCATCCGCCAAAGCTACATGCAGAGCGCCATCACCAAACCGAAGAACGCCGTCATCGATCGCGTGACCGAGGTCGAGGATATGGAAAAGCGCGTCGAGTCGTACGCCTCGGACTACTACCACGACCGCCAACGCGACGCCGCCACCGCTCTACGTTCCGGCCAAGAACACCTCTCGCGCGCAACATCCTTCGGCTCGCACCTGTACGAGGACATGCACGGCCTGCGCGGCAAACTCCAGTCCAAACTCCGCGAAGTCAACGACCTCGAAAAAGAAATCGAACACCGCGGCTCCGTCGCGATCGACAACCGCCGCAACGACCTCACCGCCGCCGTCGGGCAGGTCCAGCAAGCGGGGACCGACGCCCGCGCATCCTTCGCGAGCGCCGCGGCGAGGAACGAAGCGGTCGCCAGGGACTCCCTCGCTCGCAGCGCGGAAGCCGCTTCCGCCGCCATCGACCAAAGACAGGCCGCCGCCGTACGAGCCGTCGACGACAGCGTCGACAGAGCCAGGGGTTTCGCCCACGACACCGTCGACAGGAGCTTCGAGAGGGTCGGGGGCGCCGCGTCGCCTCCTCCACCTCCTCATTCGCCGCCCCCACCGCATGTCGAGGAGCAGAGTCCGGGCCAACCTCCGCGGAGCTGATGAGTCTGATTAGAAGTGGTCGAATCCTGGCGCTTAGGGATGCCCGATCACCGTCGCATCCCCATCGGGAGAATGATGGCGGATTCGAAAAGTCACCGAACAGATTGTCCTGATGGGATCTGCTGGAACCGTTTGAGATGGCCGAAATGTCATCTTGAATGCCAGGACTACGGGTTTGCTCGAGTACGGGGATTCAAACCCCAAGGATCCCGCGGCTTCGCCATTCATCCATCTGACCGTTCTCGCTTTGGATTGATATCTCAGAGCGGCCGATCGCGATAGATGAAGCCGATAAAATGCATTGCGTGAGATCCAAGTCAATGCTCGGGCATGTGGTCGTTGTCATCATGTACGATTGCACGATGTCGGCTACCCGGGAAGTGAGCTTCTTTGTATGAGTTATGATTTATATGGATTGTACGCTAGATCTATCTTGCTCGAACTGTTGATGACTCAAGATCTACTTTTATATGCAATGCTCTCAATGAGTGAATTCATAGTGCCAAATGACATGGATGAGAACGGTAGAGAATAAAGGTGTTGATTGGGTTTTTCAGCCTGCTTGCCACGACTCGGAGGACGTGGCTATCATTGGCCGCGAACCAAGTCATGAATCTTTACCTGGTGAAGAGTTATGCATGCACATGCATGGTTGCAGCTGTCCATGTCAGGCAATTGTTGTGAGATTGATTGAAGCATGTGATAGAATTTCTGCACGACGACTGCATATTATGAGTCCTAGATGCGTATATTGATTACCATGTTAGCATAATTCATACTAGTGAAGTATATACAAGCATGATGTCTCCATGGCTTAGGGTTGTGATAGACTCGATGTCATGCCATAGTACTATGACAAACAGAAAGCCAGTGCCTATGATATCGTGATAGTGTTGTCTGAATCTCAGTTATAAGAAGAGATGCCTACACCTGTTTTGCCTTTGTATAGTAATACTTAGATCTGTAGTGATGAATCAAGCGTCCACGAATCCATATCTTCTGATTTTAGTGACAAATCGCTTTCCCATTCTATGGAAATGCTCATTCGACGTCGTACCAACTTCATTTATGAGTCGCTATCAGAGGACAAAGCGCTAAACTAAGACCAATTGTACAGTGATGCTTCCACTCTGATTCATATAAACGATGAGTGAGCCTGACTGACAGGTTCAGGGGATCCTAGAGTCGCACGATAAGGTAAAGACGATCGATTATGAACCCTTCTGTCAGCGTCCCCACGTGGTGTTGACAGTTCAACCGGTCTCTTTATTTCGTCAGCAGTCAATCTTTTCGTCATGGCATTTGATAAGCTTTGCGTGCTCTATCAGGACGTTCGCTGATAACGCTACAGACACGTGTACAGACGGTTCCTCAAGTCATCGTTTCAGACGCATGTCTCCGACTGCATGGTTTGAGGGATTCGTTAGGGTGAGGGATGGTCTCGGAGAGAAACTACTGTCACCCAACAACACACCGTAAACATCGGGTCAGGGGATGAGCGGGTTGATGCATATTGTAATGAATCATTGGGCTTAAAGGCGTGCCAATAGCTGCATTTGACGTCCCCACCGATGTACCTCTTCATTGTCTTATTATTGGGCAGACTTGGAAATATCAAGCCGACTCTTTCTGTAGAATTCTTTGAGACTCACCTACACCTACGTCAAATTGCCGCTGAGAGATGATTCAAGATCGAGCCTCGGCTCAGACTAGTAAAAAAGTTGTTGACAATCTCATCAAGCATCAAGCCACATCCTGCCAGTCATCTTACCGATGGAATACAGCTTTTGCAACAGCGGAAGTTGTGAGTTAGTTTTGCTACTGCTTCACTTACCAGGTCACACGAGCCTTGCGAGGCTCGAGAATGGGCTACACTCAGAACAGCAATTTCCCGCCCATGTCTGCTTCACCGAGGCGACCAAGTAGAATACAGAGAAGGGTCTTTGACCGAGGCTCACCGTCTGTCCTACTCTTCTCCCCATAGGATTCGCCCACGGCAGACGCTTGTTTCAATCCTGCCAGCCATATTTTCTGATACGCCCAAGTCGGATTCTGCCATGCACTGACACACGGCTCATCGGCAGTCTGGCTGATAGTTGGCCAGCATTCCAATGTAAAGCGTCAACTGGTCGCTTGAATGTATCAAGAGTTGCTGAGTAGACAAGCTTTGAAAGTAGCTTATTATGCACAGTCGGTACATCCGCGGCTTGATAAGCAATAGTGGTTGTTGTGGCGATACGCCGTGGTGGAAGAAGCATCGCATGTGGAGAAGCAGGTACCCCAAGCAGGAAATGCCAAGTGTTCATTGTTCAATTTTCTGACCGCGGACATTCACATGGAACGCAATCGGCGTACATCTTGCATTGTTGCAGAGCCGGGTTATTTCCTGGGACCAGCAAGATCCCGACGCCCCGCGACTGTATTGAGGAGAAGCCACACAACCATTGAGGCAGACAAGCTCTCCGACGGCCGCGGAGGCAGAAAACAACTAAGGGCAGACGGAGTAAGCAAGGCTTGACCCATCTTCGAAACTAGACCAGGTCCACAGATTGAGCGACTTTGGAAACATGGTGGCTTAGGATTAGTGCTGGGTAGATTCGTCGCATCCAGACCCGTGACCATGATCAAGACAACTGGCGGGGAAGTTGTCATTTAAGATTCCAACGGCAAGAGTGTTGGAGGGAAACTACAAAACAATAGCCGCGATTAGACCGGCATAAACCCCGGGGTTCCAGAAGATGGAGAGATCAATGAGAAGCACTGCCAAGGCAGTACTCAACGACCGCGATGCTTGGCGAAGCTTGACACAACCCTTGAAGCAGATGAGATCCTAGACTACCCGCGCCTTTTTCTCTTTGCTATCTTGCGCTGAAATGCCTTGTAACATCACCGAGTCAACACGGGCATGCCGCGTCAGTAGCATCAGATCCTCGATACGCCTTCGGCCTCGGATCATCAGGGGGGCGAGCGTACCAAATTCCCGAGGAGAAACGCGCGGCCAGACCGTGAAATATGAACAAGTTAGATCGCAGTCCAAGCTTCGTGGAGGCGTCTCGTGGCTTCCGATAACTCATGTCAGATGACGGCTTTGTCCATGATCATTGAAAGGGTAATCTGTCAAACAGTGCACGGCAGGAGAGAGGTAAAGGAGGATCGCACGGTGGAGGATCGCATGTTGCGCGTCCTGACTGAAGCCGGCGAGGGATATAAGGAGAATTACCGCACGGCGCATCGGAGAAAGTGCCTGGAAATTGACAATCCTCCACCGGCGAGCGCAGAGAGTCATGAAGGCGAAGGCGTGGTGGCTTGTAGCCAGTCATCCCAAGGTGCAAAGCTTCGCCCTCGAGAGATCAAAAACTCGAATGTGGGGGCTAAGGACTCGGTTGATGCCGTCCAGTGAAGTCAAAATCAGGCCAATAGTCAGCATGATTTCCCTTTAGCGCGAAGTGCAAATGACTTCCGTCGATCAATGTGGTCTAGCATCTCACTAGTCGATAGAATCCTCTAGGCTCACGGATGGATTCATGGATCTCTCTGTTCCCATCATGCTTTCAGGTTTTACAGGGTGACATTTCTCATCCTGGCCCTAGCCCTAGCCCCCTCGCCTGTAACAAGATCCGCCTGCTGGCAATGGCGAGCAGCGCAAATAGCATGCAGCGGATGGTCTTTGCTCCTGATCCACCCGGTTGCTACCATCCCTACTTGAGGCTGATGACAGTGCGCCGGCGTGATGCGTTTCTGTGACCATGTATAGGCCATTGGTCCTCCCTCTTACGTCTCGTGGGAGAAGCATCTCACTCTTATTCAACCAGCATACTTGGCGGTGAACCTCGTCGAGTCAAGTTGTACAAGAAACACAGACCCTTATATCGTTTCTATCAGTTGCATCGATGTGACTGGTAGCATCCACCACCATCGTCGTCGTCTGCTACTCAAGGAGAAGAGACTCTTCTTGATCTCATTCTCGGGATCGAAAGGTCTCACTAAAAGCTCGGCGTTCGATCTCAGACTACACAACATATCTTAACGTGAACAGTGAAGCAAAATGCCGAGTACGAGGCAGATCTTGGCTACATCAGCCGCAATCATGACCTTGGCAAAGGGATTGCAGATCGGCCAAGACGAAGTCTTCCAGACAGATGATCTATTCTCATACGTTACGGTAAGCCCTTGGCCCTTGATCGACGAGCCACGAGCAAAGATTGACCTGCTCAACCATAGATGCCGCACTTGAAGGCTCCACGTTTCAATGTCAAGGTCAACCACCCGGAGTTGGTGTCTCCAGGCTTCTGGTTCGTCGCCCCGTACACATCGGTGGAGCCCCGTGATCCGACAGAAGACTACAAACCTTATCAGATTGGTCCCATGATCTATGATGCGAACGGAGAGCTGGTATGGAGTGGTGCGAATTTGTTCATGGATCGTTCAGTGTTCGACTTCAGGACCACCCAGATCAACGACACGGCCTGCTTGTCGTTCATCGCCAACTACAATCCTCATGGAGACTTGTTTCGGAGCGGTGCCGCCGTAGTTCTCGACCCCTCTTACCAAGTGTATCGACAACTTCACATACCGGAGGACACTTTCAACATGCACGAATTCAACGTCATCGATGGCAAGACTGCATTGCTCGTTGAATCAAGGATCAAAATGACGGCATGGTTCCCCGGTGGCGAGAACAAGAAGCTCGCAGAGAATGGCATCAAAGAAGTCGACCTTCAATATGGCACGCATCTGTTCGAATGGAACGGCATGGACCATCTCCGATTGGAAGACAGTCAGATGCTTCGCCCCTACGAAACCCCCGACGACACCTGGGATTACCTGCACCTGAACTCGATTGAGAAGAGTAAGGTCAATGGAGATTACATCGTCTCGTCGAGATACATGGACACCATCTACAGAATCTCTGCTCGGGACGGCTCGATCGTGTGGCAGTTTGGTGGAAAGAACAACTCCTTCGAAATGCCCAAGACGTTGAGGTTCATCGCCCAGCACGATGCCAGAATCGTCGACGAGTACAACTCGACCGTTATACTGTCCTTCCTGAACAACGGTGCAGACGATTCCCGTCGGACCCAGCCTTGGTCACTGGGCCACATCGTCGCCTTGCACACCGATACTATGACCGTCGAGGTCCTTCGGAGTTATATTCGTCCGGACAACGGAACCACCCACGGTCGTGGCAACATCCAGGTCCTCCCCAACGGGAACGTCTTCGCCAACTGGGCCGACAACGCATACATCTCAGAGCACACTCCCGAGGGTGAGGTCATTTACGAGGCCCAGTTCAGTTCCAAACGATATGTGACCTACCGTGCGTACAAGTTCGAATTCGAGGGTCGACCGGTCGAGAAACCCGCTCTGGCTGCCCGTGCTTCCGTAACCGCGGATGCCAAGCTGGCGACCGAATTCCACGTCAGCTGGAATGGTGCAACACATGTCCGCACATGGAAGTTCTATTCCTGCCGAGACGATGCATGCGAGAAGAAGACCTTGATCGGTAGCACTCCACGCAACGGGTTCGAGACTTCTTTTACCGGTGCCGGATTGCATCGGACCGTCTTTGCCGAGGCCGTGGCTGCAGATGGGAAGTCTCTGGGTCAGTCCGCCTTGTACAATGTCACTCTATCGGTTCTCCCGATCCCGGAGTCGGCAGGGACATATGCTGAATACGATGCCATGGTGCCTCGATTTCTCGTCCTATCTCTCTTCGGTATGGTCATGACCATCGCTTGGGTGTTCTATCAGCGACGCAAGAACTTTACTCCATCATTCGCCTGGAGGGACCCGGAAAAGCAGAGTTTTTGGAATACCAGGTGACTCGTGGTGGTGCTGAACACGGGTGGACGTCGACTCAAACGACACTAAAGGATCTCATATCAGTATCCGATCACTATTCCGTGTTCCCCATTGCACCAAAACTTTTGACGAGCTGCCACGGTGCTACAAGCATCAACTCATCCTCATACCTCTACGGCTTCCGTCTCAGCTGCTCCACCACCACCATGCACCAGCTCAGACGAGTTCGCCTGAACAGGCCGTTCACCTCGTTATGCCCAGGTCCAGCAGCGGAAGGAAAAATGCAGTGCAAAAACCCTACCTCCTTTCAGCAGACTTCCTGCCCAAGATGACGACGGCATCGTCCCCTCTTTGCGGACTCGCACACCAGACCACCGGCACCAGCGCAGCCAAACTGTCTCATGGCCACCACACACGAACCCCGATGTGAAATATGTTTATGTTGTTGTCGAAACACGATGACATCTACCAATACCGTTGTTGGGTCGAGTTCACATGGAAAATTTCCATATGGGGGAATTGACCGCATTGCTCCGAGCAAAGCAGAGCATGAGAAGGGCTGAGTGCGCAGAAGCAGGACGGATCGGAGAAAATTGGAGGATAGAAGACGAAATTAGGTTTGTGTGATTGACCTGTAAGGGAATGATCGGTCATGACATCCAAATCAAATGTAAAACTGTTACAGTTGGAAGAGAGCTTCCGTAGAGAATTATAATCTGCTCCCGGAGAGCGCAATATATCTTTGAGAAAAGCGAGTATGTCTTCGTGTGTTGATTGCTGTCTGCCTATCTGTCCCAGGGAAGGAGTGGGAGGGGTAACACCCTTCGATGTAGACCTCCTTCGCATTTGAGTTGGATCGAAGATCGCTCCTGCGTCTCGGGTCATGCATCTGATTCTGTCGACGAAGTTTCGCTCTCGTATATATCAGGCTCAAGTTGTAAGATTGAGTACGTTTCATCTCCTGACCATGACCTTAGGCCGCTTTACCACAGCTCATCGCAGTAGTCTTATAGCTTTTTCTCTCGGAGTACACTGAGATCACTTCGTACCTTTGAACGCTTACATTGATGTAGTTGTAGTTACGACGCAAAGTGATGGTTCAAGCCAATTGGATGACTCTAGAATTATCCTCAGTCGCATAAACTTAGGTACATTGCTAGAACTCGGGTGACTCGACCTCATAAAAAATTGACATGTGAATGATTTTCGTCGTTCGGTTCGTGACGTCCCAGTACCACTATAAGCATTACCAAAGTCATCAACCTGGTAATTAGACTGGGCTTGGTTGGTTACTGATTTGGTGGATGCTTTTCGAGAGTATATGAGTTAATTTGTCGGCGGCGTAACTCATGGTGGTATAGTGTAGAGGTATCACGTCGCGTTGTGGTACACATCTCGTGCTTGCCGCGCCAACCTGGGTTGTACGTCGATTCGATTCTCGCCCTATTCGGCTTTGACGTGATTTATCTGAACTGACATGTTGTATAGCGATTCCCAGTACCGCCAACTGTTCCTTTTTGGTACTTTTGTGGCTTGCTTGAACTTCAATTCTTCTTAAATTCGTGGACTCATAGGTTATAATGAGCATCCCGCTGCTATGTGACAGTTCATGTGATGCATCGAATGCCCTCCTCCCCGGAGCTTCGCACTTGGACTATCTCGACGTCTATGACTAATACGTTCTCGCCCATGACCACTTCATAAGCCAGTTGTAACTGGACTTCAGAAGTCTCATCAGCTAGAAAAGATGCTGCGATCGGTAGCGTCACGGAACGCAACTCGCTTTCTTCCTGCAACAAAAGACTATGAAACCGCTCATATACCTCTCGCAAATCTTCTTTGTTTTGGTAGCGAAAGCCGAAGGTTATGTTGGAGCTCCCGGCAGGCATGATTGCGAAGCAAAAGAAGAGGCGTCTCGGCCCATCAGTCTCGAATGCGACACCTCCTAGCTGTATATTGTTTCCGATAGTGGAGGTTTTATATCTATTCATGACCCTGGATCGCAGATTCCATTGGCTAGGAGGATAGCCCTCGCACACATCCCAAGGACATTGGCGGATCCAGATTGATGTCCCAAGACCGTGATTCCCGAATTCCAATGTTCGGGTGGTCACAAGAATGGAACGCCATGTTGCGCTGCGCACTTCATCAACGCCGACGTAAGTGGTTCTAGTAGAAGCATTGCTGGTCCCGCCTTTGGTATATCTTACTACGGAAAATATACTACATTCAGGATCTTCGCAGCTGAGCCTTATACCAATTATCTTGGTCAAGTCATCCTCATATCGACAATTCAGTATGCCAATGAAATGGCCAAGGGGTCTGAGACCGGAGTCGGCATGGCATGGCAGTAGCGGCAGAGTAATCCTGAGACCAACGTTTGTCATTTCCAAAGATGTGCTCAGACTATGACCTTCAAAGGGTGAGATATCGGAAAAGCCAAAGAAGTCGTCGGGAGAGGTAGCTAAGATAGAGTCCGGTTCCAAGGTATCCATAAATGCCAGTGGTCTGTTCGATGAGGTATTCCATACAAAAATTGTATGATCGGATGAGACCTTCAACAATTCTTCTTGCAGTCTACGGAACGCCTTTTTATTGCCCTCGCCGTACAACAGCGCCATGTTGACCCCGAAAAGTCCAAGCAGGCAGTAGGCTCTGTCTTCCGGTCTCGTAGTTTGACGCCTTGCGGCCCACGACATTCGCTTGGCGATGCTCATCTGCGATACATCACAGCGATGCTGCAAAACAGGAATGTCAATGCGAGTAATGCCGGAGATTGTGTTCAGCAGCTCGTCCCGGAACCCGATGAAGTTCCAACCAGAACCGAAGAACATCATCCGCTGCGGTGCGATAAGTTCCTGCAAAGTCCAACCTCTGGTGAACCATTTGCAAGTATATAACCGCGACACCCAGTCAGCCGTATGCGCTGCCTCATGTTGGAGGTGGTGAGGGTCGAAGACATATGTCTCTGTTCGTTCAACGCGCTGTGTACCGAGACGTTGTGGCTGCCTGTCGAACAGACGATTACTGTCCCGAGCTGTTCCTCTCTCCACCAACTGTGGGCAATCCTCCGATACATCGGCTAGATGTACATAGCAAACTGCAGCAGCACGATACCAAGCGTACATTGAGTTGATCGCTTCGGAAAGCTCTGCACTGCTTCTCTTGTCGATACAGCAGGTATCGATCCAAGCATATCGAATGCCATCCTCCTGTGATTGAACGCACGTACGGTGTATCTTCTCATAACCTTTGCGCTCCTTGATGTTGTCGGAGGACGACAATATATCATCAAAGGTGATTTCATCCTTGTCCCAAGTGTGCGATAGGATGGCGTACTCCGGGGTAGAATCACCAATGAAATTCTCTAGCTCTTGAGTCTCGGTATTCAACAGGCGCATTTCGACTGAAGAAGATATCAGAGGGCATTGGATACTCGAAAGATATCGTCAGAAGGGTTCGTGATATCCCGTAGGGAGCTGAGCTAGACATATGCTCATGGCTGTACCGAATCAACAGGTGAGGAGACTACTCTCTTGAGCAGGAAGAACAAGGGAAAAATATCGTAAGGCTGGGAGGCTTGCGTGTGCTGCATGCATGATCCGCAGGGCACAGCTCTCCCGTACTGGCAAGAGTGATGAGCCAATCGCTTGTCGGCGCAACGCACGTCACACCTAGTCCTGATATCTCTTGGTCTGATAGTTGAAGATCGAAGAATATTGCATTTCCAAGTCAGACGTCGACGTTGTCGATAGATTATTACTAAGCCGCGTATGCGCACGGATGCTGTTTCCTCTGTGAGAGATGATCACGGGAGAATGTGACATCTCCATTGAATATCTTATCCTCATCAACGAGATGATCAGGATGAGACATGCCGCCGCAACGGACGACAGACCGTAGTCGTCCTCGCCAGGATCCGGTTTCGTGTCAACTGTGCAGGTCCAAGAAACTCAAATGTGATCGACAACGCCCCTGTTCGAACTGCAGTAGTCGCGGCCATCAATGTGAATATTTCGGAGAGCATCCAGTTATCTCAACCTTAGAAAACGGTTCGAACGACGACGAACTACGGGCGGAGAACAGTGCGATCAAGGCCAGATTGCGTCAGCTTGAAGAAGCCGTCTTTGGCCAAAAGATACCCATACGTGCATCCAGTAACATCAATTCAAATCCTCCCGTATCATCAAGTGCAGTGAGCAAAAGTACGCAAAGTGAGCAGGCTCATGAGGAATCGCAATGGTTTGAAGAACTGGCCACTTCAGAACTCAACGAGTTACCGGATTATCAGGATGTGCTCCAATTGCATCAAGACAATTACAATCAGACCGTCCATTTCGGTAGAAACGTGGCAGTTGTCAGGAATCTTTCATTACCCACACGAGATGTTGCTCTCACGCTCTTTGATATCTATGCCGAAAAAGTAGATTCTGTCATGCACATCCTGCATGCTCCAACCGTGCATCAGATGTTTCAATCGATTTACTCCCGACTAGATGCCGGCCAAACTACACATCCAGGCTCTCTTACACTTTTGTTGAGTGTTTGTGCAAATGCCGCTTTTTACTGGACCAAAGACATGTGCCAGGATGCTATATTCCCAAACGAAGAAATTGCCGCTGAAGTTGCTCAAATGTGGATTCGACACTGCCTCAACGCTTTGGAGCAAGTTCGTATTGGATCGTCGCCGACTTTGGAGTCTGTTCAAGGCGCAGTCCTTGTCGCTCTCCTTCTGTACCACACTGAAGGGTTTTCCGCTCGATCACGACTTCTGCAGGCAAACATTCATACCATGGCTCGTGAGCTGAAGATGCACATGATAGACGCACCAGGATCCCGTCCAGTGCCCAAGACACAAGCGGACATAGTCAGAATGGAAGTTGAAAGGAAAGTATGGTGGCACCTTACCTGCACTGACTGGTTTCTGGCTTACGTTGGAGGTCCACAAGAAGGCGTATATTCGATTAATCCACGTCATATGAAGGTGAATGCTCCTCGTAATCTCAATCCTGAAGATCTCAGCACCATGGGCTCAGAGTTCTCGAGATCTCCTACGGAACCCACCATCATGTCTTACTATCACCAGCGCATCAAGCTTGCCACCATCTGTCGTGAAGTAATCGATGCGCTGTGGGATGGCCCATTCTTCTCCCCAACGGAGGCAGTATACGAGAACGTCATAACGCTTGATTCCAAATTTGATGCTCTGTTGGAAGACCTTCCTCCGTTTCTGCGCCTCGACAAGCCAGTACAACAAATCCAACAGGAGTACCAAATGTATGACATGTCTTCTCTCTTGCTGCAGCGGGTCGTTGTAAATCTCATGGTCTCTTCAAGACGTTGCAAATTGCATCTTCCGTTTCTGATTCGTTATAAGTCCGATGAACGTTTCAGCTACTCAAGATTGACGTGCCTGAAAGCTGCACGAACAATCTTTGCTATTGATGAGGCTTTCAAAGAAGGGAGACAACCCCTTTTGTCTATTCACCTCAAGAACGGTGGCGTTGCTCAGCATTTCTTCTACTCCCTTGTGGTGTTGATTCTGGACTTATGCATCAACAGTCCCGAAGATGCTGAAAGGAAAACAGAGATACGTCGGATGATGGTCATTTTGGAACAGTCAACATCTACTTCCAAGATTGCGAAGCAGTTCTTCGATTCGTCGATTGAGATGCTCCTTAAATATAACATCAACATACCTGGGGCATACTTGGCCCAACAAACAAACGGATCTGGCATGAAGAGTTCAGAGATCGAATCATCAACGCAGCATCTACCAATGAACTCTCTGCCGACAGTCGAAACTGACCCAGCCACATTCAACTCACTCGACTTCAACATGGATACGTCTTGGCAATTCGACGAAACCATGTGGCAAAATTTTGTCCAAGACGGCTCAGCTCTCGATTATCAAGACTGGGATGCCCTGATGACTGATCTTGAAGTTCGCTATGGAATGTGAGCTCGACAGTGTTACTATCTATGCTTCATTCATCTCTTTTCGGGATCCGTGGCAGAAGAGCACCAAAAACTAGCATAACTGTTCGGAACAAGATGTCAGATCAGGACCGAGATGTGATTCGTGAAGTTCGACTTACCGACATATGCCGCAATACAGATCGGGTGAAGGACAGCTGTGCCCGCTCCTTGTGCTATCAGGCCGGTTACGAACGGTATGATGGCACCTCCGCTGGATCCAGCACTTCCGATGAAACTGATGGCCGAAGTCTGAATGCTCTTCGGCAACAGTCGTGTGAACACGACCTGAATGCATGGATAGATTGGCCCCAGAAGCAGCCCCAGAATTGAAACGGCCACGGCACTGCCGGTGATGTCTGGTATCTGCCATGCCATGACTTGGAATCCGATTGCTCCAAAACCCATGATGAACACGAACAGTCTCTCACCCACTCGACGGGCAACGTGCGTCAAGACAAACCGTCCCAGTGTAATGCCGGCCCAGAACCCCGAGGTCACATATCCAACGCTGTGGGGGTCTCCTTTCCTGTAGCTAATCAAATATTGGATAAACCAGCCCGAGTCAGCAACTTCAGCACCCTGATAAGCAAAGATGAACAGAGCTCCAAATATGGTGATCCGACTCCTGATAGCCCGTCCAAGCATCCCACACTTTCTACCTCTTTCTTCACTCTCCTGCTGAACTCCCCTCAACCCATTCTCAAACGCCGCCCCACCATCCCTCTCATAATCCCAAAACGCCCACCCCGCAGCCCCCAAACTCAACACCCTCATTCCCAACACAACCAAATAAAACCTCGCCCACGACCATCCCCGGCTCACCATAGCCGTAGCAGCGATGGGCGCCACAACCCCTCCAATCCCATAACTCCCATGCGCCGCTCCAAGAATCACAGTCGAGTCCGCAAGATTAGAACAATAAACATTATTCAACGCCAGCCCCAGCGCTATCCCAAAGCCGAGGGCGAAATACGCCAGCGCCAGCACCGCGAACGGCGGCGCGCACGCAGCAGCCACATATCCTATTATCGCGCAGACTTCCCCGAGCATCAAACTCCTCGCCCGCCCGAGTCTGCGGGAGATGAAATCGGTGAGGAACGCGGCCAGGATGAAGCCCGCGGCGTTGGTCACCCAGATCATGGAGACTTCGGCGTAACCTATCGAGTAGTATGCTTCGATGTAGGGGAGTAGGGCGCCGGGGGCGGAGTCGTTCATGCCGTTGGAGAGGTAGACTATGGAACGTTAGAGAGCGGATGGGAGAGATAAGAGGACGAGGACCAAAGTCGGGGAGTTGGGGTTGGATGGCCGTACCGAGACAGCAGCTGAGAACTCGCCATTTGCTCTTGGCTGGGTGCAGCACATCTAGCATGTCTCTCTTGGCCCCACCGATAGAGTCTTTCAGATGAAGCAACCAGAAGCAATGTCTGGCGTTGA
>JAOSBP010190024.1:0-13699 GCA_027563825.1 Erythroxylum mucronatum
TTTTTTGTCGATAACATACAATTAATTAGGTTTAAATTGACTGGTAAAAGAATTGGTCCTTGAGGGAGACGACTTTATAATATTCACTGTGCGGGTACTAGGACGATTCTGTACACTTGTAGAAATAATCGATCAGTAGATGTGGTCCCCAAAGATTCTTTGAATCCAGCTCATCATTTATCATGAATTGGTTCGTACCACGACTGAAGATTGGATGAAGAGTCTGGATCACTTGAACTATCAGTGTCAGCTCTGTATGTCTTTTATCTTTTACTAGGGCTGGTATCATTTGTGTGGAGTTTATGCAGGAATTGATTTAGCTCTTCTTCACTGGCGATGTAAATGTTATCATTAGGGTCTTGGGCATCTTGGAAGACGGAGGCTAAAGGTTGTGAAAATCCTGCAAAGTTTGAGGCATTTTGGATTTGGGTTGATTCATCAATTTCATATATTGGGCTATTTGAGCTTGGTATATCTACTTCTAACATTTCAAGTTCACCAGGAACAAAGTCTCCTAGGTAAGGTCCATTAAAAATAGAGATGACAGGTGTATGATGAGGAAAATTATTAATCTCCTTAAGAAAATCCATAAGAGATTTAAGAATATTCTCTTTATACCTTGGCCGAAAGAGTGAAACATGATGAAAACAAACAAGATTTTCAGAATAAAGTTCAGCAGTACATGTTGCATGATATGGATGATGGAGGATAAAGAAACACTGTATAGATTGTCTCTTATAAGATGCTTCCTATAGTCGATGTTGTTCAAAGTTGTTTCTTTCAATTTTCTAGTGGTTGGTACCACACAAGAAATGTCCATAAAAGAGAACTTTCATTATCTAGATCACAGAGATATTGGTAGACCTGAAGAGGAGGTAGGGTGATAGCACATGCTTAAAGCACTACGAGTGCCCAAAGATATCATAATGCATTCTCAGAAAGAGGTGCATTAAGGAAGAATACATGAAGGTAGGTTGCTTTCAGGTTAAACAATATGGTGCGACAAGGTGAGTTGGTCTCACTGAGAAAAGGTGTAAATAATATAACAAACTCATATGAGCAAGAGAGGCAACTTTAGAAGCATTAGTGGGTGCATTAGCAATTGGAGGAAAATATTTCTTTGTTTTTGCAATGAGAGGTAGGTTATCCATGGAAAAGAAGAAAATACTAGAATCGAAAGGAAGAGATAAGAAGTTAGCTAAAATGATACATTTGGCAAGGTTAATGGTGTATTTATAGTGAGAAATCTTCTTTAGAAAGATTCCTGAAGCATTTAAGTAGATATGAGTTAAGTGTTGATTGGCCTTGTTTTGTTCCGAATTCCAAGGTGAAGGATTCTTTCTCGGCAACTTGGATAAGGATAAGGTGTAATCTTCCAAACGTAGTGATGTAAGCAAGAGCAAGGACCACCATGGAGATGGCGTGTATGATAGGGGCGAGCTTATCATTCCAGTTGGACCTATGTCTAGAGCTAGAACTGAGAGACCTAAGGAGGCTCTCTATGCATATGTGGGCCAATTTATGGAGAGGATGAAGTGCACCAAGCCTATTGGAGGAGAGTTATCTGAATCACAGCCCAAATTGATTCATTTATTTTAAATCCTTGGATTTGATTAACTTAGGACTTGAAGACCATTATATTGGGCTAAACATCATCACTTAAGCCCAAGAGGAGAGGCACACCTACGATCAGACTTAGGAGCGCATTGGACCAGGCCTAGATGTGTTTTTTATTATTCTATTTTAGACTTATTTTAAGTTATATTTATTTTGGGCTTCCATATATTATTTAGCCCAAGTCTTTTATTATTTGACCTAGGTATAAATACCCTCTTTAGGGTTAGGGAAAGACAACTTTGGGATCAAATTATTCTTGTGTTGCTGCCTGCCACAAAGTGAGGGTTTCACCTCTTGTTCTTGTTACATTATGAATCAGCAATTCACTTATCAAAATTTTCAATTGTGGCAGGTTTGTTTGGTTCAATTTCTTGGAATTAATTCCCATCATCTAGGTTGCTTAGAACGGGTTTCCCTGAGATCTAGTAGAAGTGAACTCCTTGTGTATCCCTTTCTTTTCAATTGCATTAATTCTATCCTATTGAAGAACATCATAGTTGAACCAAAAGAATCAAGAAATCTTCATCATTTTACAAAGTCAACGCGTGTTCATTCATCCAAAGAGCCACGAATGGACCATCATCAATCCATACATCTCTATCGCTTGCGTTATTTTGGTACCAGAGCTACAGCTCAAGGTAAATTCCTATTTACCTCTTTTTGCAATTAGGGATTGTTCCGTTTGTTCAATGTTCTTCTTTGATACCATCAGCTATTTAACCAGACCTAGGGTGTGAAAATTTCGGCCTAATTCTTGATTTATTTATATTTTTGTAATTAGCCAAAAATGAAAAAAATGAAAAAAGAAATCGACGACGAATAGAATATAAAAAAGAAAAAAAGAAAAAAACGAAAATAAAAGAAAAAAGGCCTTGAAATTCGATTGTTACTTTTTTTGATTTGGATTGAATTCTACATTGTCTTTTCTCGGTTTGATGTGTTACACATTGAGATCATTAGTTGAGAATTGCAAGTTGATTCATTAATATTGTGGGGTACGAATAGAGCTTGAAAATTTATTTTTTAGGCTATTTTGCATGTTACTTTCTATTCAAGTTTGGACAAAATTGGGCAGTCTATTGTGGTCATTACTTGGGAATATTGTTGTTTGTTAAATTTGAACTTGCATTCCACATTTTGGGTTATTGATCGGTTGATACTTGAGTTTCGAAGTGTAACTTGGATTTTAGAGGAGATTGAGAGCTAAAATTGAGGGTATCATTACCGTGACTTAAACATGAGGGCAGTGACCTTATTTGAGTAAAACATATGAGGGAGTGTGTGAGGTTGTTTTATTGATAACATTTGTTTTCCAAGAAACTAGCCATTAAAATGTCTCAGGAAGTACCTCAGGAGGCTAACCAAGGAGGGGAGTTGAATGCTTTCGCTTTGAAAGCTATGCAACAACATTTCAAAAGAATAGATATGAGATTCAATGAATTAAGGGAGGATTTGGCAAGACATGACCAGGAGCTTGTAGAGATTAGGCGTGGAGGGCAAGGAGAGCCCCAAGGAAGGCGTGATGTGCGATGTCAGCCCCCCTAACCACTTTGTTGTCAACCACCTAAGTACGAGTATGAGGATGACGTGTATGGTGATGAGGAGTAGGAACAAGAGATGCACATGCCTAGGAGAGCACAACGAGATGAACCATATGCTAGGCAAGATGGAGACTTCAAATCCATCAAGATGCAAATTCTAACCTTCAAGGGTAAGAATGACGCCGAGGCTTACCTGGAGTGGGAAAGGAGGGTGGATTTAATTTTTGAGTGTCGTAATTTCTTGGAGGATAAAAAGTTAAAGCTTGCTGATGTTGAGTTTTCTGACTATGCATTGATATGGTGGGACCAGTTGGTGACTTCCAAGATGCGAAATGGGACGAGACCGGTTTACACTTGGGCAGGCATGAAGGCTTGCATGAGGAAGCGGTTTGTACCATCATACTATTATAGGAAGATTCATCAGAAACATCAGAGACACACTCAGGGGTCTAAATTGGTGGAGGACTACCAAAGGAGATGGAGATAGCTATGATCCGAGCTAACATAGAGGAGGACCCGAAGGCAACCACGACACAATTCTTGAGTGGTTTGAATAGGGAGATAGCCAATGTGGTATAATTGCAACACTAGAGATTGAGGACATAATGAACATGTCTATGAAGGTGGAGAAGCAAACCAAAGCTAGAGTGGTAGCAAGAAGTGGGGAGAATTCTAGCTAATCATGGAGTTCAAAATGGCCCAAGAGAGAGGAGAAGTTGAAAGACAAGGGGCTATAATTCAAAGAGACACCCAAAAAGTTGAATGTAGGATCTGACCTTAAAGATACACCTAACACCTAAGCTTCTTCTAGTAAGCATTCTAGCCTTAAATGTTTTAGGTGTTTGGGTTATGGACATATTGCATCACAATGCCCTAATAAGAAAGTAATGTATATGAGGGATAATGGGATGATAGATTCTGATGATGATACATGTGATGCCAAATTATTGCCTTATTATGATGATGATGATGATTGTGTTGAGAGGGCTGCCACGGGTGAATTGCTTGTAGTTAGGAGAGTGTTGAGTACTCGAGCTAGAGATGAGATTTTGTATTAGAGAGAAAACTTGTTCCATTCAAGGTATATAGTTGGCGGAAAAGTATACCTAATCATTGATGGTGGAAGTTGTACCAATGTAGCTAGTGTGACAATAATGGAGAAATTAGGATTATCTTGTAGGAAGCATCCAAAGCCATACAGGTTACAATGGTTTAATGATAGTGCTGAAGTGAAAGTGACCAAGTAGGTGTGAGTGTCATTTTCAGTGGGTAGACATGAGGATGTGGTGTAGTGTGATGTCGTACCTATGGAGGCTGCTCATATATTACTTAGGAGACCTTGGCAGTTTGATAGAAGGGTAGCATATGATGGGTATATCACTAGGTACTCTTTTAAGTTTAAGGGTAGGAATTTCATTCTTGCACCTTTATCATCTCATGAAGTATACCTGGACCAGTTAAAAGCAAGTAAAAGTGAGGAGGACAATTTTTTTTCTTTGATGAGGACAATTTTCTTGCAAAGTGTCTTAGTTGTTCGTAGAGAAAACATTTGTCCGCCTTTTGAGATTAAGGAGATTTCCACTTAAAGAATCGAATAGATCTCTTTTTCTTCCCGTTCGTTCTGAAGGTTTTCCTGAATGATTTGTGGCCTTCCTTTGGAGGAATGTAAGTTCTATGGAATTTATTGCTCTTGTAGTAGAGTTTCTTGTGATGAGATTTCTTCTTATTACCGCAATCACAGTCTTTCTTGTCCTTGCATTTGATTTTCAGATAAGGCCTTTTGCAAGCCTTTTCAAGGATAGGACTGCCTTTCATCATATTCTTAAAGAATGCTTGTTGATCACATAGTTTATCCAGAGAAGATAAAGTAAGATGCTAAATTTCTTCAAGAGTAATATCTATCATATTTCTGCGTAAGGCTGTTATGGTGGATTGCAATTCTGGTTGCAATTCATTTGGTAAGGATGAAATGAATGTATAATGGAGATACACATCATTCGATCCATTGAGAAGATAGTATCTATTTGTTATACGTTGAAAATACTTTTGAAAATCACGTTTGTCAAGTACACAACATTTCATTTCAGAATATTCTTGACGAACTTGCTTGTCAATGAGTTGGAAGTCACCAATGAACTCTTTGTAGATGATACCAAGAAGAATACTTGCAGAAATGACTTGTATATACTGTGAGTGTTAAGACTTTATCACCATTCTCGTAGAGTACCAATGAAGCGAGAAATCAACTCAGACAAAATATCCCATAAAGGAGTATTAAGTCAAGTCATTTGCAAATCTAGCCATGCTCCAAATTCATAAAGACGTTCTCTCTATTTCTTAGGAGGAAGGTCGTTAAAAGTAAACTAGGGACCTAATATAGGTTTCGTTTGTTGTACTGGAACTTCTAATGGTGATGATCCAAATGGTTCAGGTTCTACTGAACCTGTAGAGTCAATATCACTGATATATGGATTGAATTCCGTATGTTGAGGCATTGTCATCATAACCTAAGCAAGATTAGATAGATTTGCAAATTATTTAATCCGTAGTTGATTTTAAAATTGTAGAAGATTGCCCAGAGGATTTAGGAGTTTGCTCAGATTGTTCAGAGGATTGCTCATAATACTTAGAAGTTTAGGAGTAATTTCTTTTGTAGGTTTTGGAGCCTTAAAGGGTGCAAGAGTTTCTACGAACTCAGATGCTTTATCTTCAGCTGAAGAAGGTGTAAGCTGAGCATTTGGAAGAGATGAAGGCGGTGTTTTAATTTGCAGTGGTTTATTCCATGGATTCACAAGTTTGATATGTGAAGTAGAAGGAATGGATGAATCCTTGGGTTTTTTAGGTTGAGGCTTTAGCTATGCAAATTTTTTGGGTTTATTAGAAAGAGGGTGAATGTGTTGTCTGATCAAAGGATAGTTCATCTTGAAAACTTTCTCATAATTAGCTGCATATAGATAGGTAGGGTAAGAAGGAGAATAAGAAGGAGAAGCACACATGGGCTGAGGAACTGGGTGAGTAGGACAATAGGCTCCATAAACAGTTCTAGGTTGTTCAGTTTGCATGAAGAACTTCTTTTACTCATCTAAGTTCTTACTCCTTGACTGCAAAATCTGGTCCAAAATACTCGGTTGCAATGTAATGGCAAAGATTAACATTAAGTTGTTTCATCTGATATCTGTAAGATTTGTACAACTTCTTGATCTGAGATGAAATAAAGTCTACTCATTGATGAGTAGCATGATTCTGTTGATTGATTCCATCCAGCTTAGAATCAAGCCGTCTTAGAACTTTGTTTTGTGTTACTGCATTGTTGGTATGCCAGTTGAGAACTTCATCAGTAGGATTAGACATAAAATTTCCTTGGGAAGTTATTTTTGTGGTTCGAACATAAGGGCTAGAGAGAAAAGTCTTCCTCATATGATTGAACCGTTATACAAGGTATGAGAGTGGGAGATACAATAGGAATAGTTGGAATTATTGGTTGTGGTTTGGAGAATGACTATGGATAGTAGCTGCCAGTGGGTTTTAGCATCTCACGAAGAGATCTAGGTCTGAATCTTTCTGTGTTGAGACCTATAGAGTTGTTGGAATCATCTTAATCTTTTTGATAGGATGATATTGTTAAAAAGGCATACAACGAGTATGTGACTTTGCCTTTCTATGTTGTTGCCGCCATCGATTGTATAAGTCATCATCATCATCACTGTCTGATTCAAGGTTTAGACAGACTTCACAATCTGGTTCGCACATAGAGGGATTTGTATCCCAGATGAAATGTTCTCGATGATGACTTATATATAGTGGGCGTGTGAAATGAGTGCCTATGATGAGTGTGGAACACGTTCTGGTAGTTTGTGATCCATTCTGTCAACATCAGCTTTTCCAACTCTTTTTCATGCAACTACTTCAAGATCTAAATGATAGTAGTCTGATCATTGAAACGATCAACAACAATGTAAAGGGTAACCGAAGTAGAGTTTAGAAAGTTCATATCTATAGCATGATTCTGTAGGTGATGGATTATCTAATGATGTAGTGTATCCATTAATTAAGTTATTAATCACCATTTTTAGTTTAAAAAATGAGATCATGATAAAGGAAATGACATAATTTCTAACCTAATGAAAGTTTCAAATAAAGGAAATGAGAGTAATGATAAAAAAGTAAAAATATTGATTACATATTCAATGGCCTAAGTTAGGTTTGATTGAGCTTTAACTCAATATAAAGTTCGACCTTAACAAAAATTTCCAAACTCAACTAATCATAGTAAATTAATCAGAGTTGAGATAGCCCAAAAGTTAACTGCTCAAGTCAAGTTTGATCAAACTTAAGTTTAAAAATTATTTAAACTAAAGCTCGAGACATAGAAAATTTAGGTTTGACCATTACCAATTATTACAAAGTTGTTCTAATTAAACACCAAACTTATATCGCTACATGATAATCTCACTTAGGTTCGTTTAAGTGAGACTCAATCTTACCATGTGATCATTGACCAATAAAACCTTATTCTCGAATGCCTCATGTCCCTCCTAGTATTTAACATTATCTATCTATATATGTCTATAAATAAATAAATAAATAAGCAAATAAATAAATAAATAAATATATAAAATATGGGTTTATTATAAACAATCTCTTTATTAATTAAGAGGCTGTGTATTGGGACTTGTACTGGGCTGTTGTTGTTATTGTTGTACTTTTGCAAGAATACTATGAAAGCACTAAACTATCAAAGGCAAGTGCTTAAGATCAAGGCTTAAATGAGCACCTACGATCAAGTTACAATTCAGAATACTAACTAACTAGATCACATCTTATTTTTATCAAATTACACCACACTAAGGACGATACTCTCACAGACTTTATAGGTCCCACTAATCCTTTCACATGATCTTTATCTTTTGTCGCATCATCCAAGATCTCCTCATGACCTATATCCATTAATAATGAGTCATCTAAGCTTAAAGTATTCATAACATATTGGTATAGTTTAATATTTACCCATGTCATGTCTGTTAGCCATCATTTATTAATTTAAGAATACACTAAGTCTTTAGTTCAGCAAAAACTTAGCCTTAACCAAGTAAGTCTATACAAGATCCGATACTTTTAAAAAGAACTCACGCCAACTTGATCTAATTTGCTAAGTTAACTTGGAGCTCTTTGTCATGCATGTGGTCTAACCAACCTTTAACCTAAAGCTCATTTCCAACTAGCTATGAAGTTCCTTCATATGTTAAAGGGTTAACACGAATCCTATACAAATTTTGATGGTTCATTAGGATTTGTTAGGAAAATTAGGAGGCAGGATCACAAGTTAAAGGCACTGGATCCAAATAAACACCATTCATGACCATAAAAGCCACTAGAAAAAGAAAAAGAAACATAGTATAAAATCTCTGAGCCTCTTCACCTCCTGAAGCTCGCTCTTTCATGATGATAAGGACGTATAGAAACCATCAAAGGATCAAAACAACTCTTGCATGATTATTTTTGGTGATGCATTTCAGGGACCATGTGAATCATGTGATGTTTTGTCTCAGTCCCATCTTCAATCTCTTTTTGTCGATGCATTTTAGGGACCATGTGAATCATGTGACGTTTTGTCTCAGTCCCATCTCCAATCTCTTCATTCATGCGATTCCACCATTTTTCATAGGACCAGGAGCTTTCTTGATCACTATGCTCAGCATTTCACATTCATTGTGGCAATCAACACCATCTTTTTTTATTACTCTCCTCTTTGCTGACAGCTCTCGCTCAAAAGTTACTTCTCCGGGAGCTACCATAAGTTTAAACTTTTTTGAACTTATTTAAATAAATTTAGATCGTGGTCAAACCAAGTTGAACCTCACCCTAACTCATTGTTGATACTAAGTGTCATCCCATTAGCTACCTGGCTATGCTTTAGTGTGGGTAATTAGTAGGTGGAAGGATGTTAAATTTGAAAATTAGTTCGTTCATATTCAAAATCAACTAATTAAAAATATTAAATTTAATTTAATGAAAACTTTAGTTTGTCAAAAATTTTCAAATTCAACCAAATGGCAAATTAGTCGAGCATATTAAAGTAATGACCTAGGTCAGATTTAATCAGATTTGAGTTTGGAGTCATTTTTTTTTTGAATTCAACTTATCATGACAAATTAGTAAAGCTCATGTTAAATAGAGTAGAAGTCAATGATTTAAAATCAAGTTTTATAGATTTTAGGCTCCATATAAAGCTAAACCTTAATTTTTTTTTTCAAATCCAAGCAATTATGATAAATTAGTTAAACTCAATCACTCAATCAAGTTTGATAAAACTAGGGTTCGAACTTGGACTCAACCTTGACAAATTTCTTCAAGTTCGATTAATCGTGACAAATTACTCTTGGTTAAAAGTTAACGATGCAAGCCAATTTAATTCGGCTCAAATTCAAGATTTCTTGGTTAGAAGTTAACGATCCAAGCCAATTTAATTCGGCTCAAACTCAAGATTAAGAATTAGTCAGGCTCAATCTCAAGCTCAAACTCAAGACCCAAGGCTCACGAGATTTGGGTCTGACTCATTATCAATCCTATATAAAATTTTGATGCTTAGGAATTGTTAGGAAAATTAGGAGGCAGGGCACACATAATTAAGTTAACAAGTCAACAGGATCCAATTAAAATATCATTGACGACCAAAAAAAGCACTGAAAAGAAGAAACATGGCAGAAACCAAAAGGCGAATGCAGAATCGTATAAACACACCACACACATACATATTTAACACCAACCTCAACAAGTAGACCAGAAAGCAGGTCATGGTTGGTGAGTTGTTAGAAGAAAGCACAAAAGGAAGCATCGTCTTTCCTGCCTTCTCCTGAGCAATATTCTTTAACAGAAGCATAAGTTCCCAGGAATGTCGCGAACATAGTAGCAGTTACTGCAAGAAATGCAATAACCGTCCAGGGGCTACTAAAATGAGTATTAATAAACTCAGCCAGCCAAGTCCTGATCCTGCTCCTGGAATGTGAATCAATGCCTTGTCTAGTGACACGAAAAGCATAGGTGTTAGGTGTCAGATCCTCGGCTATGTCATTGAAAAGTTCTGCAGCCTGTTGGTCACTGCCAAGGAGATTGAAGACTATACCCTTTGATCTTAACACCTTCACATCTTCAGCATTATCGATCAAGGAATCCATGAAGCATATATAAGAAGTGAGACCACAATCATCATATGGTGCATCAGGGCTAGCTTCATAAGCCGCTAAATTTAAAAGCATGGATTTGGTTGTGTCATCTATCATGATTTGGGGAAGGAAGAGCCATCCAGCAACAAATGTTGAGTTGAACTCGATGTCTGTGAAATGTTCACCTGCGCTTGGCCTGAAGCAAATCCCCAATGTCCTAAGCTCCTTGGCTGCTGGATATGAATACCAATCACGGCCTTGTCTTCCTTGGAAAAAATTTCTCCTCAGATCCCTTATGTTGATGTATCTCCTCAGGAATAAATCAAGAAGATGAAGTGGGTTATCGCTGTTATTGTGTTCCTCAGTTGGGTTTTGCTGTTGAAGGGGTTGATCCATATTATTGGGTTCCTCAGCTGGGTTTTGCTATTGAACGGGTTGATCCATATTATCGGGTTCTGGATTTTGCTGGACAGTTTGATTTGCTGTTCCTTCTTGGCATATACTCGATGGGTCTTTGAATATTGACCAACATTTATCAAAAAACTTGAAAGTAGCTTGTATGCAGGTAGTTTGTGGACACAAATCACCACGAAAGCTGCTGAGGAAGTGGTTAATTAACTCGTATCCACGATTTCCCTCGAACCTCAATCTCATTAGCGTCTCTAGCACTATATAAGGAAGTTGGTTCTCTAGCAACATCAAGTCCCTTCTAACAAAAGCTGCAACGTTGCTTCTTATGTGCTCTTCACCAGAATTGTTCCGGAAGTTGTGGATGAACTGTAGAACGAAACATCCGTCGACAAACATCAGTCTGGTGAATGCATTCTTGTCGAACCTCGACACTGTCTCCTCAGGATAGTATTTTCTTGCAGCACCAGAGATTTGTTCCACCTTAGAGTAAATGGTAGGAAACTGCAACGGTAGACACCCATTGATGAACTGACGCGCCATAGAATCCTTGAGCCTCTCCACCTCCTTAATTAAGCTTGCTGTTTCCATGATGATAAGGACCTATAGAAACAACCATAGGATCAAAACAGCCCTTGCATGATTCTTTCCGCCGAAATAGTTCAGGGACCTTGTGGATCACGGGCCGTATTGTATTAGTCCCATCGACGATCCCAGTATTCATCCGATTCAACCATTCGTCGTGGGAGGACGTCGAAGAAGACGAACCAACTTCTCTGGCTACTGTCCTCATTTGAGGCAGCTCCTGCTCAGAAATTTGCTTTCCACGAGCTGGCATGGGTGGTTACACTCAACTAGTCAATTTCTCCGGCTGCAGGTAAAAACATCAGAATTTATGGATGTTTCTCTAGTGGCCCAGCTATTACGTGATCATCGCGCAGTTTTATACCGCAGATCCTATGTTAACTAGGGTGTTTTTGTTTTTCTAATTGTTTCGTCGCATTTTCTCTTACAAAAAAAAAAAAACCTCCTATCTACTGTTGATGCTTAACGTATCTGTGCTGTGATAAGGTTGAATTTAATTTCTAATGTAAGTGAGTGATAGACAGCAGAGTGGTGTGTGTGGCTATGGCAGTTGAAGGGACATGCGTGCATGTAGTGTTAAAAGTAATGATGGAGTGCAGGCATTAAATGTGCACTTGAATACATGACGTTTAAAAGATGCGTGTGTGAAATGGACTTGAGAGAGTTTGTAGATCTTGAAGCTTGAAGCACAAGAAACTATAATCCATGGCTGGCGCCGTCGATAACATCTTCAGAGCTAGTATTGTTGTCGGAGGCGCAAAGGTTACTAATGCTTTACAGTGAAGTCATATACAGTTATATCGGAGGTAGTTCCTGCTGACCCAGAAACTAGATCTTGACGGTGCTCTGTCTTGTTTACTGTGTAGGTCTCCGTTAGAAACTCCTGTCTTGTTTACTGTGTAGACTCTACCTCCGAGCTTGGTGAAAACAGAGCAGAACAGAGAAAGCAAAACAAAGAAAAGTTGGAAAACTTTACTGTCAGGCAGTCAACGGAAACCATGCCGGGCCTCTGGTCTCCCGTCTCGGCCTCCGCTTAGACGGCCTCCCATCATCAAGATGATTAACTCATCGGTGGACGACATATGGTTTAGAAGCCTGTTCCCAGTATGAAAACAAGAGGACATAATACACAAACATACTTGACTCGGGTACCAAGGTATGTACACTAGCCCACAAGCCTTTTTTCTTTGGTAACCCACTAGCAGACAAACTTGGATACGCTCCAGATCATTTACAACTAGTACATTCGAAAATAACTCTTAATTTCTAGTGCTCCAAGCTTAAAGGAAACACATGAAAAATCCCACGGACGTTTGAAGCAAGGTTATGTAAGAAGAGACCCACCAGATGTTTCAGTCTTCGACATGAAGCATTACCATGAATGATATACTCATTTCCACAATAGCAGCATAAATCAAAAAGAAGCAGCTCTGTTTTTTTGTTACCTCCAGTATTGAATGGCTAGTCCCGTAGAGGTGCATATGTAAGCAGCAAAAAGGGTGCTGCGTTATCTGAAGGGTACTATGTCTTTTGGTTTGCTTTACAAGAGAGGTGATGCAACAGAACTAGTTGCCTATACAGTGATTATGCCGAGGACATCGATGATAAGAGGAGTACGAGTGGTTATGTGTTTTTGTTGAATGGAGGGGCAATTTCTTGGGCTTGAAAGAAGCAGCCAGTGATGACGCTATCAATCACGTAGGCTGAATTCGTTGCGACAGCATCTTGTGCCTGTCAATGTATCTGGATGCAAAGGATTCTGGAGGTTGTCTACAGCGACAGCCCACAATTATACTATGTGATAATTGTTCAACAATTAAACTACCCAAGAATCCAGTTCTACATGGCAGGAGTAAGCATATTGATGTTAGATTTCATTTTCCAAGGATCTTACGAAGGAGGAAGTTGTGAGGCTTGTTCATTATGGCACAAAGGAGCAGGTAGCTGATATAATGACTGAACTCGCTTGATGTGTTCATAAAACTGCGAGAAGAGCTTGGAGTGTGTGAGGTACCACTAAGCTTAAACTGAATACTCCTGCGTTCAATTTAGGGGAGACATTGTTAAGTTTGACTATTTTAAAGTTGTTAGTGTTTTGCTAATATGCTCCTATTTATTAGGAATCAAGTAAGATAGAGTTTGTTTGAATTAGTCCGTAACAAATATCACGAGTTATGCGTGGTTGTTATTGATATTCTTATCATGTAAAGGCTATAAAAGCCTGAAATTGTTTAATAAAGATGACGAGAATATTTCCTGAACTTTGTGTGTGTGATTAACAGCCTATCAAATGGACAATTTTTAATATGCTTTTTCGTCTCCTAATAAGACCATCCATTAATATAATGTAGCTAGACTTCTGTAAAGCAATACCCTTCTTTGCGG
>JAOSBP010190170.1:0-13682 GCA_027563825.1 Erythroxylum mucronatum
TATTCTTTGAATTGTGCAAATAATTGAAAGTTAGTTCCTGTCGACTCACAGGAAGAGTTGGATAGTCTTGCAGCTAAGTACCCAGATCGCTTCAAAGTTTACTTCGTCTTGAATCAGGTAAAATTGCCTTGCCCGCGCGGGTGTAACTCAGTTGGTTTACTAGCAGGGTAAGTTGGTGCAAGGTCCTAGGTTCGAACCCCGATAACGAGGGTAAAAAGGCCGCTCTACTAGTGGGTTGACTGAGTAGATACCGTGATTTACCTCCCTCACATAATGTCGGGCCGGAGTGTGGGGGCGCCTAGGGTGGGCGTTCCACCTTTTGGTGCAAGGTAAAATTGCCTTTCACCAGCATTGACTTCTTTACCTATTTTAATTTTTCATTTCATCATCCTATTATTCGTGCAAATTCCTTCCACTTGTTTTCTACCATCCTTCTTTGGATGCTGGATGTCACTTACGTCAAGAAGACTAGCTTAGAAGAAATATGAACTATTAGTTTATTTCTGTGTTTGTGATGCTAGGATTCCAAAGTCATAACGACTCCTTGCTAACCTCTAAACAACCATGAATAATACTAATTTATCTACAGAAACGAAGAAAATGAGGGTGGAAAGGGAAACCAATTGCAACATATTAAGTTTGTGACACTAAAATTTTGTTCAAGTACAGGAGCCAAATTTAAGATTGCATCTACAGGAGTTTATTTGAAGGAGAACTAATATATGTTCTCTCATTTTCTGGTCTTTAAAAACAACAATAACAACAATAATACTAAGTAAAAATCTCGCTAACACGTGAGATTTAGAAAGGTTTAATAGTACCAAACTTTATTCTTAACTAGTAGATAGGCTATTTTTAAATAACCCTCACCCATGTGAAAAAGAAAGATAACAATAATAATAATGCCTCATTGTCTAGTCTTTGATGCCCTTAATGTGGCATAATCCCTTCAGATCGGTTTGGTAAATTTGGTTTTATTAGTACAAATACATACCTGCACATTTTAGGCCGGAAACCATAATAATGCATAAATAATTTCCTTATTTCTGGAACTTTTGGTTATGTTATTAAATATTACTCTATATAGTCTTTAGATTTGAATGTTGTTTTCTTTTTCAGCCTCCTGAAGTTTGGGATGGTGGTGTTGGCTTTGTTTCGAAGGAAATGATTGCAACGCATTGCCCTTCACCTGCTTCTGATATTCAGGTATAGATATGTTGTCAATGTTGAGCCTGAACCTCAAACGTATTCGCCAATTCTCTTAATTTTAGGTCTGCTTAAGAGCCAATAAGGATCATGTTAGAGAAAAACCAATAATAAGTGAAAAAGATGAAAAGCCCCAGAAAGGAACTGCATATAGTTTCTATTATCTAACCTGCAGATTCTCAGATGTGGACCACCACCTATGAACAAGGCCATGGCTGGTCACCTTGAAGCTCTTGGCTATGCAACGGAAATGCAATTCCAATTCTGATCCTCTGCAAGTTCTTGACTTTCATATATGGAGTGCAGACTAGTGTTTATCACGTCAATAAAGGATTCATATACTCAGTTCTGTCTCCTATTCTTTAGCGAAAACTCAGAACCTTGAAGGCAAATGTATTACCGTTTTAACTTACAAAATTTGGGGCCTTTGAGAACAACATTATTAAGACAGTTGATTTTTAATTATGAACATTCCCGAGGCTGTAGGTATTGGTGAACTCGTTAAATAAGACAACTCGATCCACTCAAAACACTTTACCTGCTTAGTGGATGTGATGGGTGGGAATATAGTTAAAACAATGTAGCGTTAATTAAAAAAAATTCACACTTTATTCAATTTTATAATTAGAGATTTGAACTTCAAAAAGCGGTAATTAAATATTTAAGTTTTCAATTATAGCCCAATGTTAGTGGATCCGTTAAGTTTATTGACGTAATTTTTCGTGTATTCCAAAAGCCCTAACTATTAATACACGTCAACTAAAATTAACATAATTAATGAAGATTAATAAAATGATATCGTTTAATCACATAACTAAAACGATATCACAGTTAAAAAATAACACAGTTTAATCTCTAAATCAGTTTACGCATCTCCAACACCCTTATCCTTCATTTTTAGTTTGTTCCCTTCATATTCAGTTTGTTCTCTCGACACTCTTAACCTTCTTTTCAGTTTGTTCTTCGAACGTCATCATCTTTTATTTTCAGTTTGTTCTCTTGATGTCCTCAGCCATTCGTTTTCAGTTTGTTGGTGCACTAAGATGGAAGCCAATCATGGCGCGTATAACAGCTTTTCAGGTATCCCTTATAACTCGCTTATATCTGATAGTAAAGAATACGACAACGTTTCATGAATAGTCGATTCAGGTGCCTCAATTCACATGTGCGTAAACCTTAATTCCCCTGAAAATATGTCCAAAAATGATAAAATAAATCATGTTACGTTACCAGATGGAACTAGCAAATCTGTCATACATGTAGGAGATGTCACAGTATTACCACATTTGAACCTAAAAAATGTTTTGTGTATACCTACATTTCACCACAACCTTTTATCCGTTCAAAAAATCGCTACACAAAATAAATTAGCTACCATATTTATTATTAATAAAGTGTTTCTCCAGGACCCGACGACTAATTATGTTGTAGCGATATGTGAGGCAGAGGGTGGTATCTATAATTGACTCCAAGACATTTTCTCCCCGAAAAAACACTCCAAAGTCCATCACTCCAATTCTACTTAAATAATGTCGTAGCTTACAAAGTATCCAATGACTTTGATTTGTGGCATTTTAGACTTGGACACGCATCTAGAAACAAGTTATTGCATTTACCCATTTTGTCCGTAAAACCCCTACAAATTATTCATGCAAAATTTGCCCATTAGCTAAGCAACAACTAAAATCCTTCCCAAACACGAAATTACGGCAAAAAATTCTTTTGAGCTTTTACATTTAGACTTGTGGGGATCATACAAGACCCCAAACATAGATGGTTTCACCATTGTAGACGGTATTCTCGTGCAACGTGGACTTACTTAATAAGTAGTAAGAACCAAGTTCACGAGTTACTTAAGGTTTTTTTACAAATGATCCAAAGCCAATTTTCATTATCCATCCTATGTGTCTGTACAGACAACAATACCGAGTTCGTAAATAAGAATTGTACCGATTTGTTTCAGAGTAAAGGCATACAACACCAACAAACTTGTCCATATACATCGCAACAAAACGGTGTTATGGAATGTAAACACAAGCATTTGCTTCAAATCACAAGGGCCCTAATGTTTCAATCCAATTTACCAAGAAGTTTTTGGGGGGAAGCCATCCTAACGTCCACATTTATTATAAACAGCCTACCATCAGAAATCATAGGTTGGAAAACACCATATGAAAAACTATACAACAAACCACCCAAGTACGATACGTTAAGGACGTTTACATGTCTATGTTATGCAACAAACACTAAGCCATTCAAAGAAAAATTAGAATCTAGAGCCCACAAGTTCTTGTTTCTATGATACGTGTCCGGTTGAAAATCATAAAAATTACTTAACCTGCAAACAAACAAGGTACTTGTCTCTAGAGATGTGTTTTTTCATGAAGAAATATATCCATACAAGACAAAAAATTCCGACACACAAGACCAACCTAGAAATTTACCCATGTTCAGCTTTAGGCCAAATAATAGCTCCCATTAAGAACCCATTTCTAACACACAAAACCAAATGACCAATAGAAACAATACTAACCTACAAGAAAGACCATTAAACTCACCAAATCCATTAATACAAACAGAAATGGACCCGATAAACCTTAACTTACCTGACATAACTCAAGACCCCAACACCAATTTGTCACCACCATCACCAATGATAAGAGCAACTCAGCCTCACCAAATTCAGCAACTCACCCAACGAAACTGTCCCCGACCAAAATACTTATACGATTATTGTTAGACATTTTTGCCCTTAAAGTTAAGGGCATTTTTGTCTTTCTCCTTTTAAATGGACAATTATTAATTGTAATTTTGGTTTTTAATAAATTACCGGTTAAGTTACGTAATTCGATCCAGATAAGGGTAATAAAGTGGCCCAATAAATGATCTAACTTAATAGGTCAAAGTTCGGGAGGAAAATGGATCCCTTTTAGTGTAGACCTGGTCCATATCGGCCTTGTGATGGGGAAGGCCGATATGAAAGCTATATAAGGGTTAAAGTCTCCGACAGTTACTCTGCTGGTTCACGAGCATAAAGTTCTCTGACTCGTTAAGAGAGCTTGTGATTGAGGAAATTGTAGAAAGGCCTAGATCGAACAACGGTGAACAACTTCCTCAACTAGCCCAGGAGAATCGGAGCTCGTTTGGATGGCAAAAACTGCTTCGAAAGTCAAAATGGACCCGAAAATAGGTATTCCGCAACTCCTTCCTTTTTACCCTTTCATGTTTGATCTTGGGTACGTAATAGGGTCTGTGCTATGCGTAACACATGGTATCAAAGCGGTTACGTGATCGGGTTGATGGAAAATGAAGGTTTTCCGATTTCCATTCATTACAGTTTTCTTCGTTTTTCAGTTTTTTACGTAAATAATTGCATAAAAGTAGTATACATAAAGTTAGCTACGAAAAACAGGTCAAAAATGGGCATGCCATAGTGGTCGGGGAAGGGCGGTACGGTTGGGGCGTGCATCGCACTTGCCAATCACGTCCCGCCAAGTGGCACCGCAGGGAGGATGCGTGTGGCACACGCGACACACGCGCCTCACGCAGCACGCCCTCCCATGGGCACACACGTGCCGGCATTCGACACGTTGCACGCGCCGCACAGTAGTTACGCGTGTGGAAAATGCGCCAGGCCGCTGGTGCGCGTGTTTGAGCTTGCACGTGTAGAGCACACGCCCTGACGTGGGTTGCCACGTCTGCCGGCTGACGTCCTACAATGTTTGAAAAAAGGAAAATTTTCAAAATTTCCTTAGAGGTTCCCCGGGTCCTTTTGGGTCAATTTCAGGGTTCGAAAATTTTTTAAAGTAGTTTTTAAATTTTTTGGATTTATTACGTTGGTAATTCCATTCCGGAAGTTTTAAAACTTATTAAAGCTAATTTTGAGTGTATTCGTACTTCGACAGCACATGAGGGAGACACTTAAGGTCTAATGTCTCGTGCAATACGTTCGGTATCGGAAAGTACGATAAACACTTCTATTGAGATATTTTGCTTTTCAAATCCTCAAATAAAGTTTAAAGACAATGTTTTCAGTGTGAGTATGTGATTAATTGATTGTGAATCTGGTTTCTTCATTTATGACTGATTTTCACATACATTATGCTTGTGGACTTTCTAGGGTACTGATGAGAATGTAGTCACCAAAGTAAGCTTTCAAATCAATATTTTATATTGATCTGCTAACATGTTTGGAGATGTCTCTGACCTTATGTTTGGTTATTCTACTCAAAAGTGTTGACCTTACATAATGTTTTGAGATGTTCATAAAAGCATTTGATAGAGGAAAGCCGTTGCTTAAATGGTCTATTCACCCAAAGGCGACAGTATCATGAGAGTTGATGGTTTGTACTCTGATCGCTTTTATGTGGGAATCTTATTGCATATATTATGTATTCAACCCAAAGGTGTTTCATAATATGTGTGATTACATTCTCAAAAAAGATACTTTAATGCTTTGAGAATCGTTGTTATCCTGCATGTATACTGTTTTAACATTGTCTTTTCTATTCTTCAGTCACCTTCTCAGTCAACAATAATGTTGTCACCATTTAAACATTGAATGGTTTGAACTTCAAGAAGTGGAAGAAGGATGTAGATTTCACATTGGAGATAGCGGATATCAGTATGGCCATGCATGTAGAGAGGCCTCCGCCACTTACAGATGTCAGCTCAGAAGCTGACAAAGTAGCAATGGCGACCTGGGAAAGGTCAAATAGACTGTGCTATTTGACTATTAGGAGGTCAATACCAGATCTTTTGTTGAGTGGATTGCCGGACATGACAGTAGCTCGTGAGTTCATGGAACGTATATCCCAGAGGTACAAGGTCTCTTCTCATGCGGAGCAGAGTGCCTCGATCAAGGAACTTTTCTCCATGAGGTACATTGGAGAGGGAGGCATCCGAAAATATATCATCCGGATGGTGCACCTTCAGATTAGGTTGAAGGCACTAGATATAATTATTCAAGACAAATTGATAGTGCATCTGGCACTAAATACTCTTCCTAAGGAATTTGAGATGTTGGCCACTTCCTACATCTCTTAAGATGAGAATTGGAACGTTAATGCTTTAATTTTCCGGTGTGCTACAACAGAAGAGAAGATCATGAGCTCTTCTCATTCAGCCATGTATGTAGTCGCGAAGTGAAAGGGGAAGGCTAAACCCCAGCAGTCTAAAGGTAAGGATAAGGGTAAGAAATTCAAACCCTCTCCTCAGAATTATAGTGGGCAGTCTAGCATTGCGAAGGGCCCACATGACCTTAAGAAGATGAGATGCTTCTTCTGCAAGAAGAAAGGGCATAGGAAGTCTGAGTGCCAGAAGTACAGGTTGTGGTTGGTCAAACAGGATCTGTCAAGTAACTCCTCGGCCTTCATGATTCATGAATCCAATGTTGCTATAACCACATCAAGTTTTGGTGGTTAGATAGTGGAGCTTCTAACCATGTTGCTTCCATAATGTAGGGTTTCAGATCCAAAAGAAGGCCGACTAAGGGGGAGGAGAAGCTGATGGTTGGCAATAATGAAGAGGTAGACGTTTTGTACGTAAGAGATGTAGGATTAAACCTTGATACAAGGTTTGTACTAGTTTTACGGGACACGTTTTATATACCGTCTTTTAGACAAAATCTGATCTCTGTATCAGTTTTGGATAAAGAAGGTTTTTGTTTTGTATTTGATAATACAGTTGTAAATATATCTATCAATACAAAACATATTGGTACTACCTTCTTATCATATGGACTATACAGAATGTGTCTTACTCCTAATGAAATGTATGCCTTTTCATATGTTGCTGAACTTGTTACTCGAAAGATAACCCTCATGAAGGAAACATCGTACATGTTGTGGCATAAACGTCTTGGCCACATTTCCAAGGAAAGGGTTGAGAGATTGATAAACGATAACATTTTCCCAACTTTAGACTTCAGTGATCTGGAGACATGTGTCGATTGTTGCACGGGTAAGTTAACCAAAATAAAGAGAAAAGGGTCAACTCGTGCTTCTGGTTTATTGGACCTTATACATACAGATGTCAGTGGTCCTTATACAGTTACATTATGCAATGCTACCTGACATTTATAGATGATTATTCCCGTTATGGTTATGTGTTCTTGCTTAAAGAGAAGTCTGAAGTTCTTGATAAGTTTTAGATCTTTAAGACTAAAGTTGAGAACCAGTTGGGAAAATTAATAAAGATTGTCAGATCTGATAGAGGAGAGGAATACTATGGCAGATATGGAGTTTCAAGATAAGAAAAAGGTCTGTTTGCTAAGTATTTAGAATCGGCTAGAATAGTGGCTCATTTCACTATACTAGGTAGTCCTGAGCAAAATGGTGTGGCCAAAAGGCGTAATCGCACCTTAAAGGACATGACGAGGTTAATGCAGAGTAGGACTAACCTACCCGAATACCTTTGGGGTGAAGCCATCAAGACAGCATTATACATTTTGAACAGAGTCCCGAGCAAGTCAGTATCAAAGATGCCTTTTGAACTTTAGGTTAGAAGGAAAATAAGTCTTGCACACATTCGTGTGAGGGGCTGCCCTGCTGAGGTAAGGTTGTATAATCCTCATGAAAGTAAATTGCAATCTCGTTCGACTCGTTGCTATCTAGTTAGTTATCCTGACCTCTCTAAGGGTTACAGATTTTTCTGTAGAGAAGGAGGATCCAGAATAGTGGAGTCATAGACGGAGAAGTTTCTGGAACACGATGTCTACGATGAAGGAGGATCTTCGCATCCTCCAATAGATAGTAGGATGGATACTACAATTATTGTGTATCCACAGCCTCTTATACAGTCGATTCCGGTGGATGAAGGCTTGGGTACTGTACCTATGCATGTACAGGAACCTACTCCTATTGAGGAAGAGGTTTCTGAGGTGCAAGAGCCTATGCAGTTGCGTAGATCCACCAGAGAGAGGCGACCTGCTATCTTATCGGACTACATAGTCTATTTAGGTGATCAAGATTATGATATAGGGCAAGTTGTGGATCCAGTGACTTTTACAGAAGCTGTTTCTGGACCTCATGCGGATATGTAGTAGGAAGCAATGAAAGATGAGATGCAATCTATGAGGTATAATAAGGTGTGGGAGCTTGTTGATTTACCTCAACATTGCAGACTTGTCAGTTGCAAGTGGCTATTTAAGACCAAGAAGGACATGCAGGGTCAAGTTGAGCGATTTAAGGCGCGTCTTGTTGCCAGAGGATTCTCTCAGAGAGAGGGAATTGACTTTAATGTTACTTTCTCTCTGTATCCTCAAAGGATGCATTTAGAGTGATGATGGCAATAGTAGCTCATTATGATATGAAGCTACATCAGATGGACGTTAAAACCGCTTTCCTGAATGGTGACCTTTATGAGGAGGTTTATATGGAGCAACTTGAAGGTTTTCAAGATCAAGATGCAACTGAAAAGGTCTGTAAGTTGAATAAATCAATATATGGTTTGAAGCAAGCTTCCAGACAATGGTACCTAAAGTTTGATGAGGTTCTAACCTCATTTGGCTTTGTAGAAAACAAAGTCGAAAAATACTTATACCATAAGGTCAGGGGGAGCAGAGTCATCTTTATATTTCTATATGTCGATGATATCTTGCTCACGTCGAATGATTTGACCATGTTGCATGAAGTAAAGCAACTTTTGTCCAAACAGTTCGACATGAAGGATTTAGGTGAAGCATCTTATGTCCTCAGTATACAGGCTCACTGAGACAGATCTCAACACACATTGAGCCTCTCGCAAAATGCATAAATTGAGCGAGTACTACAAAGGTTTAATGTAGCTGATTGTAGACCTGTTGTAGCACCTATATCTCGCGGAGAGAAATTATCTTTGGCACAGTGTCCAAAGAATGAAGTTGAAAGAGAGGCTATGAGGAATATTCCGTACTCTAGTGCAGTAGGTAGCTTGATGTATGCACATGTATGCACTAGATCGGATATTGCATTTGGCGTTGGGCTGCTAGGTCGACATCAGGCAAACCCTGGTATGGACCATTGGCATGCAGTCAAACGAGTGTTAGGATATCTAAAGGGTACCAAAGATTATGTGTTGACATACAGGAAGGTCAACGATCTGATCCTCACAGGGTATACGGACTCCAATTTTGCTATGTGTCCAGATGATCGCAAATCCACATCAGGATACATCTTTATGATGGCGGATGCAGAGTTTCTCGACCATGCATGCAGAGTTTGTTGCATGTTATAGAGCTGCAACACAGGCGGTTTGGCTCAAAAACTTGATTTCTGAGTTGTCTGTGGTGGATTCGATAGCTAGACCCATTCCGTTGTACTGTGATAATCTTGCTGCAGTGTTGTTCAGTAACAATAACAAAAATATCATAGGGTCTAAGCATTTATAGGTCAAATATTTGACCATAAATGAGTTTATTCAGAAGGGTGACGTTGAAGTGGAGCACATCAGGACTGAGGAAATGTTGGTTGATCCCTTGACGAAAGGACTTCACCCATTAGTTTTTGTTAAACATGTATCCAGTATGGGCGTGTTGAAGTCCTTAGACAGCATTAGTTAGGGATCCTTGTATCTGCTCCTAATTTTGTGTATTGTACTATGACATTATGATTTTTGTTGATGAAAATGATTATTTTCTTGTATCCTCAGTGATTTTGTACATAGTCATGATACATATGGAAGTTTTGAGAATTGTGTTAATCTCAAGCATTTTAAAGGTCATAAGGGCATATATAAAGATTGACCTTGTATTTATGTCATTAAACACATCAAGTTCATATGGATATCCTTAAAGTTTTGTATGACATAGAGGGATATGAGGTTTTGATCCCATAAAGAAATTCTCTAATGCGGTTTAGCATCCAGTAAGAGAATACAAGATTTCTCTGTTGCAGTTTAGCATGAAGTTAAAGAAATTGAGACCTACAAACGAAGATGATACATTTAGATCATATAGGTATCATCGTAGTTTGCCACACTCCATTTTCCCATTCATGTTAGTGGGGTATTAGATATTTGTGATTATATTGGACCTGTGTCACAGATGACACATGTGTTTGATATTTTTCGGTATCGAAGACCTTGCAGGACAGAATGGTGGACTTACATTACCTTTGGATTGAATATGTTTTTAAAACATAAATTGGTACCACTATAGTAACGTAGCTTAACCGATTACAATTAATACGTGTCCAAGGGGGAGATTTTTGGACATTTTTGCCCTCCAAGTTAAGGGCATTGTTGTCCTTCTCCTTGCAAATGGACAGCAATTAATTGTAATATTGATTTTCAATATTTTACCGGTTAAGTCACGTAATTCAATCCAGATTAAGGGTACTAAAGTGACTCAATAAAAGATCTAGCTAAGTGGGTCGAAGTATGGGAGGAAAATGGATCCTTTTTAGTGTGGACCCGGTCCATATTGACCTTGTGATGAGGAAGCCCGATATGGAAGCTATATAAAGGTTTAGGTCTCCTGCAGTTATTCAGTGATCCACGACCATAAAGTCTTCTGACCCGTTAAGAGAGCTCGTGTCTCAGCAAACTATAGAAAGGCATAGACCGGACAACGGTGAGCAACTTTCCCAACAGGCCCGAGGTAATCGGAGTTCGTTTGGATGTCAAAAACTGATACGAAAGTCGGGATGGATCTGAAGCCAGGTATTCCGCAATTCCTTTATTTTTACCCTTTCATGTTTGATCCTGGGACCGTAATGGGGCCTGTGCTATGTGTTACACATGGTCTCAGAGCGGTTTCGTGATCGGGTTGATAAAAAACAGAGGTTTTTTAGTTTCCATTCTTTACAGTTTTCATCGTTTTTTCGATTCATTTTTCGGCTTATTTGCTTGAATAATTGCATGAAAGTATTGTACACATGGTTAGCTAGAAAACGGGTCGAAAACGGGCCAAACGGGGCGAAAATCCCACTTGGGGATCGCCGAAAATCACCCTCCGACGTTGGAGGGCGAAGCAACGTTGCACTCTCCCGACATTGCTACAATGGATGGGAGAGTGGCGGTACGTGAGGCGGGTGCCTCGCACGCGCCAATCACATCCCGCCAAGTGGCTTCACTCCGCGCAGGACGCTTGTGGTGAGTGCAACGCACACGTTCACGTGACGCGTGCTCCCACGGGCATCGGTCCGTGGGTGGGTGTCATCCGGTGCGACACATGGCACGTCGGATTTGGGACACGTGTCGGCGCGTGGCACGCACGCGTAGTACAGTAGTCGCGCGTATGCTCGTGATGGCGCGTACGGAGCACACTCCTGGCCGTTGGTCCGCACGTCGGAGCGCGCGCATGCGTGACACGAGCGGGGCGCGCGCACACGTGTACGGTCTTTCTACAGTACAAAAAAAAAAGAAAATTTTTTAAAATTCCCTTAAAGGTTCCCGGGTCCTTTTGGGTCAGTTTCGGAGGTCGGGAAAATTTTTAAAGTCGATTTAGATTTTTTCTAGATTTATTACGTTAGTAATTTGGTTCCGGAAAAGTTTTAAAACTTATCAAAGCAATTTTTGAGTGTATTCGAACTTCGAATGGCACATGAGGGAGACAATTAAAGTTGATATGTCTCGTGCAGTACGTTCGGTATCAGAAAGTACGATAAACACTTCTATTGAGATTTTTGTTTTTTCAAATTCTCTAATAAGGTTTAAAGACAATGTTTTCAGTGTGAATTTGGTGTCTTCATTTATGACTATTTTTCACATATACTATGCCCATGTAGGATGTGAGGATGACATGAAGGTGTATCCCTTATATGTGTGGAATTTCTAGGGTACTGATGAGAATGTAGTCACTAAAGTGGCCTTTCGAGTTAGTATTTTAGATCAGTCTGTTAACATGTTTGGGGATGTCTCTGACCATATGTTTGGTTATTCTGCCCAAAGGTGTTGACCTTGCATAATGTTTTGAGATGTTCATAAAGGCATTTGATAAGGGAAAGTCATTGCTTAAATGGTTTATTCACCCAAAGGTAGTAGTATCATGAGAGTTGATGATTTGTACTCTGATCGCTTTTATGTGGGACTTTAATTGCATATATTATGTATTCAGCCCAAAGGTGTTTCATAATCTGTGTAGTTAGATTCTCAATAAAGATACTTTAATACTTTGAGTATCGTTGTTATCCGACATGTATACTGTTTTAAACATTGTCTTTTTATTTTTCAGTCACCTTCTCAATCAACAATAATGTTGTCACCATTGAAACCTTGACCGGTTTCAACTTCAAGAAGTGGAAGAAGGACATTGATTTCGCATTAGAGATAGCGGACATCAGCATGGCCATGCATGTGGAGAGGCCTTCACCATTTACAGATGTCAGCTCAGAAGCTGACAAAGCAGCAATGGCGACCTAGGAAAGGTCGAATAGACTGTGTTATTTGACCATTTGGAGGTCGATACCGGATCATTTGTTGAGTGGATTACCGGACACAACAGTAGCTCGTGAGTTCTTAGATGGTATATCCCAGAGGTACAAGGTTTCTTCTCATAAAGAGCAGAGTGCCTTGGTCAAGGAAATTTTCTCCATGAGGTACACTGTAGAAGGAGGCGTCCGAGATTATATCATCCGGATGGTGCACCTTCAGAGTAGACTGAAGCCTCTAGATATAATCATTCAGGACTCGCTGATAGTGCATTTGGCACTAAATAATCTTCCTAAGGAGTTTGAGATGTTGGTCACCTCCTACATCTCTCAGTAGGATGAGCATTGGGATGTTAATGCTTTGATTTCCCGCTGTACGACAACAGAAGAGAACATCAGGAGTTCTTCTCATGCAGCTATGTATGTCACCGCGAAGGGAAAGGGGAAGGCTAAACCCCAGCAAGCTAAAGGTAAGGATAAGGGTAAGAAATCCAAACCCTCTCCTTAGAATCAGAGTGGGCAATCCGGCATTGCAAAAGGCCCATATGACTTGAAGAACATAAGATGCCACTTCTGCAAGAAGAAGGGGCATAAGAAAGTTGATTGCCAGAAGTACAAGTTATGGATAGCCAAGCGGGATTCGTCAGGTAACTCCTCGACTTTCATGATTCACGAATCCAATGTTACTATAACCACTTTAAGTTCTTGGTGGTTAGATAGTGGGGCTTCTAACCATGTTGCTTTCACAATGCAGGGATTCAGATCCTGGAGAAGGTAGTTCAAGGGGGAGGAGAAGCTGATGGTCGGTAATAATGAAGAGGTAGACGTTTTGTTCGTAGGAGATGTGGGCTTAAACCTTAATACAGGGTTTGTACTGGTCTTACGAGACACTTTTTATATACCGTCTTTCAGAAGAAATCTGATCTCTATATCAGTTTTGGATAAAGAAGGCTTTCGTTTTGTTTTTGATAATACAGTTGTAAATATCTCTATCAATGCAAAACATATTGGTACTGCCTTCTTATCATATGGATTGTATAGAATGTGTCTTACTTCTACTGAAATGTATGCCTCTTCATATGTTGCTGAACCTGTTACTCGAAAGAGAACCCTCATGAAGGAAACATC
>JAOSBP010190247.1:0-13678 GCA_027563825.1 Erythroxylum mucronatum
TTGAATTAAAAGGGCAAATTAGGAGGTTTGTATATGGCTTTAAGGCTTAAGTTAATAAAGTGGGCTTTTAGCCCTTTTAAATGTCATTTAAATGAAGAAGGAAGAATTTACATGGTGGATTGCCAGGAAGCCCACGAAATTGGTTTTAGTTGTAAGAAGGGAAAGGTGGAAACTATGTAGTCTTGGGCCTAAGTATTAAGTTAAGAAATAAAGAACCTAAGTCTTGTGAAAGAAGACTCACGACATTTCTAGAAGGAAAGAAGAGAAGCTCACGATTTCAAAGAAAGGAGAAAAGAGTGGTGACTTTCAGCCATGAGATAAGAAGAAGAAGAAGAAGAAAAGAGTTGGGGCTTTGTTGATTTCTTGCTTGAGAAAAGTGATTCTAAGAGTTTCTTTAAGAAGAAAAGGAAGAGAAAGAGGTTAATCCTCCATTAGAAGCAAGAAGGAATTTTCATGGGTTTTAATCTCTAAGGTAAGAAAATGTGAAATTTATGAAATTTTAGATGGGTCTTAATGTAAATAGTTTAGTTAAAGTATGGGTAAGGTTAGATGGGATTGAACTTAGGTTTTTCTTTCCTTAGAAAGTCCAATTTTAATTATGTTTAATGAAGTTAAAGAGAAGAAGGAGCTTAGGTTTGTATGCTTTAGAAAGAAAGGTTTAAGAGGTTTCTTTAAGAGTAAAGTGGAAAGGAAGGGTTAATCCTCCATTTGGGCTGAAACTTTAAAGCAACTTTGAACCTCCTAAAAGGCCGAACTAGGTTTTACATTCTTCTTGAAAGTTTTAGAGTTTTCGTTCAGTTTTCTTTTGACACCAAGTTTGCAAAATTTAGAGTTTTGGGCAAAAAGTTATGACATTTTACATTTCTGTGTTTTTAAAACAATAAAGTTCACTCTTTCTTTTATAACTTATTCGTTTGACCTCCGTTTGACTTGGTTTTCAAAACATTATTTCTCTAAACAAATTTTCTACCCCTTTCATGCAAATTTAGAATTTTTGGGTTTGAGTTGAAATTTCAGATAAAAATGAAAGCGAGCCAATTATGTGACGATATTAGGTACAATTTCGTTTTTGGACGATTTTGCGAGCTATAGAGATCCGATGGAGGAGTTTTTGACCTAGAGGCATGGATTTCCATTTTAGATTAGGAATCGGATTTAATTGTGGGCCTTAAGAAGATTAATTTTATTTGAGGATTATTAGAGTGAATCTTTCAAGATCTATTCGGATGACATTCAAATAAGTTCAATTGAGTTAATTTTCATGGTGAGGAATACCTCTCTTGTGAAATGCGCGTCCAGATGTCACGTAGGACATCGAACACGTGTCGCACCTGGGAGGGGTTCCAACATTAAATGTAATATGTGAAATGATTATCATGGGTTAAATGATTTCTGAATGTATTGTGTGTGGAATGTGATTTGCAAAATGACTAATCAATTGTATGTGATTCATTATGATTGTTCATAGGATAATGTGATTTGTACAAGTTATGCTACGAGTGAGCCATCAATGATGGTCACTCACTGAGTTCGCAAAACTCACCCAAAATTTGCAATTATTTTTCAGGATTAGAAGAATGCCCCGTTAGCCCAACGGGAGTATGTCTACAACATTCAAGTAAGGAATAGAGGTCGGGATCAGTTCGCATCTGCATTTTTTGTTAATGTGTAAATTGAAACGACTTATGGATTTTGTAATTGTGAAAGGGCCTAAACGGCCATGTGGGAATTGTCTTGATAAATGAAATTGTAAGAATGGGAGGGGCTTATGCCCTATTTGATTATTGACTTCCGCTTATGTGCTTGTGTGATCCAAAAAAAATACTGATTTCTGTTAAACCGAGTGATGCAGCATGCCACCCTTGCGGGGCACGGACTCGGATATCACTGTCGATGTCGGGTTCGGGTCTTGCGGGAGTGGGGTACTACAACTAACCCTTCCTTTTTTAAAAAGATATTTTAAACTTTACTTATTACAGGTTTTAAGACTTTTCTTGGTAATTATATTCTTGAATTGTGTTATTTTATGGCTCCACATTGGTATATTAAGTATTGTATTCATGTATGCTTAAAATGAAGTTTTGGGCATGTTATTTTGATATATGATTGGTTATGATACATATTGCTTTCTTGGTTATTTTTGGTTCATGATCATATAATGTCTAGTATATTTTGATTATGTTTTGATACATTTTAATTGAAAATGAGTTACATCATAAATTTTAGCCTAAACATTTTCTAACTTAGCCTAAGCATTTTCTTATAATGATTTGTTTGATTTAATTATATATTTGTCTCTTTCTTGTTTGTGTATTCATTTACTTATTTTATTGTTTATTTTTACTCTTTACCTTGTTTTATATGTATGGTATTATTTTTTAATTACTTTTTTATGATTTTATTGATATTATCTTTTATATTGATATCTATTTTATTATATTTTAATAACTATTTGACTATTTTAATATGTATATGCGCATATATATATATATATACCTCTCTACTAGTTAGGGGGAAGGCTGTGTACTACTGAATCTCCCAAAACCTCGCGTATCAGTAGGAATTTCATTAGGTGGTTGTTATTGTTTTTACTGAGTTAAAATCATAAGTGTTATTTGCATCAATTTACAAAATTGCTCCCATCTGTCTAGCTTTCTTAGCTTCTTCTCTTATGTAAAGCTAATTCATCACGGATGAGTCTTCAGCTTATGATCAATGGCTTTTTCTTATGTCTCACCTCTCTTGCATTACTCAACTTTAGTTTCATATTCTCAACTTTCACTTAATTTTAAGAAGATGCTCTCAACTCTATCTAGCTTTCCCAAATTCTTCTAATATGCAAAGCTATCATGGTTCAATTTGATGAATCTTTAGCTTATGATCAATTGTTTTGTGTTCTCAGCTTTCACTATGCTTACTGATTCTTCAACCTTATCTCCATTTTATTTTATCTCAAATTTGGATTTCTCATCCTCCTTGTTCCCCCTTGTTCCTACTTTGCCCTTCTCTTCATTACTATCCTCCTCGAAGATTTCCTTCCATTGGTTACTCCTCTATTAGTCTCTCACCTTTATGTACCTTTTTTGGAATGATATTTGAAAAATCCTTTTACTATTACCTTTGCTTTTTCCCTTTTCATCTTTTACTCACTTACTTCTTTCTTCTTTTTTCCTATATTGAGCCTTGTGCGTCCTCATTCCACTAACATCTTTCCCCTTTTATCTAGTGTCCCATCCCCTGACTCCATCCATCTTCTAGATCCATCTTTTGAAGTTAAATTTGAGAAAGCTCCTATTTCCTCTCCCTTTAGTCCTAATGCATGGAGCCAAGTCTTATGGGACTCTCATTCCTCATCCTTTCTCCGTTATTGACCATATAAAGTAGATGATATAAACCTCATTATTGCTCCACATTTAGAGGCTTTAAGAGTAGGAGCAACGATATATGAATCAATATTTATTAGTTATTTTTTTAACAAGAGGTCTATTTTCCCAGTAATCAATTCATTGGTTTCCTAACGATAGTGGAAACTTGGCTTGCAGGAGGTCTCGATCAATGAAGACAATATGTTTCTCTTCATATTTGACCTTATAATTAGTTCCAAAAGGATATTAGAACTAGGACCCTTACACTTGAACAACCAACCTATTTGTCTCTAAAAGTGGAAATTTATAACTCAATTAAATGAACTAAAGAACTTAAGGTTCCATTATGGATTAACATCTGTAATATACCTCCACAATACTAGAAAACAGAAAGGTTGAGCCATCTAGTAATCTTTATGGGCAAAACCTGTACAGATGGATAAAGCAATAATAGGAATGAAAAGAGTGAATTATGTTAGGCTTTGTATTATGATTGATATTTAAAAAAGGATAAGGTAAATGATGAGCTTGTTTAAGATTATACTTTAGTTTCTTATTACTGGGACCAAGTTTTTCCCTTTAGGGTAAAAATTGGAAAAGTTTAATTACTTTATGCTTATGAAAATTAATCCACCTTAGGAGCTATCCTTAGTTGGAAGCCAAGATTTTAATGCTACCGTAGTTTATCTTACAGGGTACTCAATAGTGGAGAGCCAAGTTTAGACCTCCAGTATAGTCAATAGGAAGGAGATTAAGTACACCATTAAGCGATTAGTAACTTTTAAAGATTAGCAAGATGGGCCTTATAAATCGAAAGAGGTTCATATTACTAATGATAAGCAAACTTCTGAACCTTTAAAGGTGAGTCCTAACCTAATTACTACTATTGTCACCTATTCCTAGGGAAATGAGTTTAAACAAGTAAGTAGAAGGAAATATAATAGGAAAACTAAGGTAAGTAGCTTTAAATCCTCTCCTTCCCCATGTCTATAATCTCCTAGAATGTTAGAGGGCTTAATAAGCAAAATAAGTAGCATGTAGTGCATGACTACTTGTATGCTACCAAACCTTTTGTTATTTTCCTTTTGGAAACAAAGCTCAAGGATACTAATTGCAAGAACCTAAACTTCTTAATGAAGAATTGAACCATCATCTCTAATCATGAATTTCACTATAACGGTAGAATTATGCTTGTTTTGACCTAAATAATATTAAGATTCTCAATTCACTGACAAATGATCAACTCATCCAACTATTTATAAAGATTTTCTAAACCAAAACAAAAATTCATATCTCTTTTCTAGAACAAAACAAAGATTTTCTAATTGCTAACTGAGTGATTAGAGAGGTTTTAAGATTCAGAGTAATTCTCCATAGAAGATTATATCAAGGAGCTTCTAATGATATGCTGATAAGTATCGGATGGCATGATTTATTTGTGAATTTACCACTTGAGTTGAGGGTCTAAGTGATTGCATATTCATTCTCCAAATCATTTAGTTGAGGGAAGTGATTCACTAGAGAGTCAAAACTTTTAAAATTTCCACTCCATTCACCATTCCAGAATAGTGAGGATACTTTGAGGTTTAATGGGAATTTGTTTCTCAAATGATACATCTCTGGTATTCGTATAATGGGGCTTGATATAGCAGTGCATATGATAAGTGTGAATTGCATTGTATTTTAAGGCTTAGTTTGATATGTATTTAATTGTAAATTCAATCATTTAGTATGTGTTTAGGTTAGAATTGTGTTAGTTTGTTAATTATTTATGTTTTAAGTGTTTTATGGGTTAGTACAAGTCTTTGAGCTTAATTATTATGTTTCTGAGGTACCTTGATATGTTTGTTAGTATTTTAGGGTCAACATCGAAAAACGGAGAAATTTCGGAGACACTCAGACTGAAACAACAACCCATGATCTTGGCACAACACGCCACGATCATGATAGACGCACCAGAGTTGGCCCATGATAATGGCCCAAATGCCACGATTGTGGCAGAAGTCTAAGACATGGCCAATGATTGTGGCCTGCTTGCCACGATCGTGACAGAAGGCTAGGATGTAGTCCACGATTGTGACCTGTATCGGGCAGACGCGTGGACACTCAAAAACGTCAAGTTTTGAGGGATTTTTCAGACCTTTTGGACCTTGAAAAAGCCCTAGGGCTGCTCAGAATACAAAAGGTATTTAAAGAATAAGACAAAGGGGGAGAGGGAGCTTTTTCATCAACCACCTTAGGAGAAACCCTAGAGAGAATTATCGAGAGATTGAGAAAGAGAAAAAGGAAGAGGGAAGTAGAGAAGAAGCCGACTCGACGTACTTCCTGGATCAGGAGTTTTCTGATGTCGTTGTCTCCCGTTGTCTGTTCAATTCATATTTCCTGCTATTTTTAATTTTATTATTGTATAGAATTGGAATAACAGTTGATGATAGGATTTCTGAATGTTGATGATGTTCTAAACTCACCTTCAAGGTTTTATCTTTGATTTAATGAAATCTGATTGTTTATATGTTATTTGAATTTATTATGATTTAATTCTAGATGTGCATAATTCGATAATAAACTGAGAAGGTGAATCGAATGAAAAATAATAAAATTGGGCTAACAAGAGTTAGGTGATTTAATAGAACAAAAATTAAATCAAATCGGTAAATTGTGCGAAGAGAGATCTTGCATAGGTTTCCGATAATTTATTAGACAACTTCAAATCTAATTAGAGTTTTGGATAGGTTGTTAATTGAGAAATTGCAACTTCCATAACCTGATTAGGGTTTATAATTTAGGGTTAATGGTTATACTCGAGAGAGAGTAATCAACCTTAGGACCATCTAGAACCAATAATCTAATAATTCATAATCGATCAGGTTAGCGTTAAAGATAGGTAAAATTAACTTTCACTCAATTGGTAATTCCTTTAGGTTTATTCTTAAGTGTGTGTTGCAACTGCCAAATTATTAATATTTTTGTGATTGATTCTTGAATTGAATTCTTATTTTAGTTCCGTTACATTTTGAAGTTTTGCGAAATGTTTTGGCCTTAGATTTTAGGATTAGATTATCCCTCCTCATGGGATTGATATCTTAAGTACTACGTGAATGAACCGTGCACTTACGAATTATCGAGGTTAATTTTTAAAACTTACACACATCGAAATAACCTGATCAACAGACAACCGTTCATCACCAAAATACACCACTTCTGAGATTTTGCATGACTGTGTTTCGTGCAGGTCATGCAAATTCTTCATCTTCTAGTGTTTTCTTGTCCCATCTATACTCTAATTGATCTCATTCGCATTCTTGTTCCATAAAGACAAATGAGTTTAAACATTAAGAGGATGGATCAAGGATTGTGCTTTTAACTCATTTTAGTTCTTGTGCTTCCAACTTGTACCTAAAATCAAATGTGAACCAAAATGAGTATCTTAAGTATTTTATAATATTAATCGCTAAGTATTAAGGAATGACTATATAAACAATTAAGCAACATCAAGTTCCCCTACACTTAATACTTGCATTGTCCCCAATGTAACATCAAAAAGTCTTGATGTATGTCGAATGCACCATAAAATAAAACCTAACTTTACACAACTAAATTTATAGTAGTGGTGAGTAGGGATCGGATCCATAAAGAGTGTTTGTGTAGGTTTTATAATGAAAAGAATCAGTGTTTAGGATATGGGCGTTTTTTGGTTGGATGCAACTAAGGAAAAGTGAAATTGAACTAACAAAAGCAAATCAAATCAAACAGCTAAAGATTGATAAAATTGATGAATTTGTTTAGGACCCAGTTTTTAGTTCAATCTCAGCCTATACACAAATAAACAAACTTCATTATCTTGTTTTTTTTCACAACTCTCTTAGGAACTATTAATTGTAGGTTAACAATAAGCTTTGTTAACCTCGATTTTCCTTTAGATTGTGTTTAATCAAAATAAGGGTCTTTCACCAAACCTAGCTATCAAGAAACCTAGAATAAACTCTCTAGATTTAATAGGACAACCACATTACAAACTAGGAAAATAAATTAATCTAGGCAACAACTGCAAAAGCTCGATCCATTTATCCTATGTCACATTATCCTTAATGATTCATCACCATTAGTTTACTACAAATGAGTTGAAAATACAACTATTACATATTGTATTTAATATTCTAGCAATGGGTTCATACATAAACAATCTATTGAGAACAAGAATATAAATCATTCATACATGAACACCCAAAACATTAAGCTAAGAATAACATAAATAATCTTTAGAGAGAGAGAGAATCAATAATACATAATAAACAGATACCTAAATGTGTTCTTTTGCTTCAATATCCCCTATGAACTGGAAGAAGGAAGATTAGCCCACCATAGACCTCAAAGAAGAATGTGTTTTGTCTCCCTTTGTGTTTCAAAACCCATTTACGCCTTCTTTGGCAGCTCACATGTCTATTTATATAAAAAAAACTAAGTTTTTGTGAATATGCACGATTTAATGCAATATCTTACATCTAAGCATTGCATCACCAAAATACCCCATTTTCGAGATTACACACGGCCGCGCATCTTGTAGGTTATGTGAATTCTTCATTTTTGTATTTTCTTTCCCTATCTTCACTTTAATCCAGCTCCTTCGCATTCCACATAGACAAATGAGTATGAACATCAAGAAAATGCTCAAAGAATGTGCTTTTAACTCATTTTAACTCTTATGCTTCCGAATTATACCTAAAACCAAATGTGAACCAAAATGAGTATCTTAAGCATTTCATAATATTAATCACAAAGTATTAAGGAATAAATATATAAAAAAATCAAGCACACATCAAATTCCCCCACACTTAGCTTTTGACTGTCCTTGGGTAAAACAACAAAAACAAAGTCATAAACCAGAACACTTCCACGTTTTCCATATTTCCTAAGAATAGATAGTCATAAGAAAAGAGGAATAACCTTTAAAACCATGCCAAGAACTAAACATTAAATGCCTTTTCTTATGATCAATCAACAATCATTTCCTTTAGAAATTAAAAAATTTAGGGGTAGACTTTGACAAAATGTTATTAAGAATAAGATAGATCTATAGGTACACTTAAACACTATTCATGATTAAGAAATTCTGCGATTTTACATATCATTTCATTTCTACATAACTAGGATTCACATGTATAATCATGAATCAAAGGAATTTTTAAGGTTGCAATGTGGGAAAAGGTTAAGGTGAGATGTATTTAGATAGTGTAGTATAAAAACCATCAAAACTAGTGAAGCAAAAAAAAACTTAATGTAACATCAAGCGTAAAAACTAACATTCACTCAAAACTGGGTACCATCAGCTATAAAGAGTGAAAAATCTCTGTTCCAGAGCTTAGATTTAAGCTTTCGCACCACAAACCACAAGAAACATAAGGAATTAGAATAATGACCCACAAAAATTGATGATAAACTATACATTGTAACCATAAGGAGAGACCCTTTCAAAATAACATCTTCCAAATATGCATCATACTCAAATCACCCATTCCATAAAACTTTAGGATGAAAGACTAATCATGAATAACTTTGCAACACAAATGCATTTCATCTTTGATAATTTTATTTAAATATATTTTCTTTATTTTCTTTTCTTTTTTAGTATAAAAATTGAAAGAATCTACATCAACATTTGGAATTCATTGATAAGAGATAAAATGAAATTACAATAATTATAATCAACCCACACATGTGCACAGCCCCACACTTATACTTTTGTGTATCTACAAACATCAACAATCACATATGCTCCACTAGATTTAGGGCTTGGGTAGGACATTTGGTAAGGTTAAAAGCATGTAATGTGGTTAGCACAAAAAGAAAAGATAAATAAGGCTCAAGGGGGCTTATCAAAATCAAAAATCATATCAATAGGTAGGATATTTGATAATATAGCTTATAAAACAAAGAATGTGTATATCATTTTCATATTAACATGTGATAAAAATGTGGTCTCAAATAGAAAATCAAAGCAAAGTCGGGATGTACATGTCATGAAGGTCATACAAACAAAAGTATGATACTAATATGGATTTGTCTGTCTATAAAGGATCAAAATCTCATTGGGTTATGTCTATCCACGAGTCACTACTCTTCAAAAGATAATGTATATTGACCAATCACAAGAGTAAAAGTACATACTCAAGTTGCCATAAATTTTTCTAGTTAATTCATTCTCTGATTATGACTATATAGTCCTAGAATCAATAAAACAAAAAGAGAAAATATTTTGTTGATTTGATTTAGTTCTCTCTCTTTTTAACAAATGCACTTAAAAACTCACATTTACATAAGAAATAAACAACTTAAAAGTAGTCATGATCATCCCTACTCCATACTTAAAGCTTACATTAATGTAACCTTAAATGTAAGAAATGGAGCATTTAATAAAACAATAAATGCAAAAATGTAAATGAAAAGAAACAATCTTCCCTTGGGTTACCTGCTAAGCAGCGTCATTTTTTATTGTCACTGGTTGACTCTATGCTTTCCTTCTCTTGTCAAAAAATTATTGTCCTCAAGTGTTTCCATTTTTACATTTTCCACTTAAGGTTCTTCAGGATAGGGCTTAAGTTAATGACCACTTACATGCAATGTCTTCGCTATCTTCAAACTTTTAATCTCTACCGAATCCCTGCACTATTGAAAAATCTCCAATATCTCTTCATCCTTTTTCTCCTTGTTCAATTTCTCCAACTTGCTAGAAAGAGGTGAAGGGTTAGTCACAAGTAATCCTTGAGTAGTCTTATCCACATTTTTTGAGCTAAATGATATATCCGTATCTCTTTCAATCTCCTTCTCAATTTCTTCTTCACTAGCAATCCTTTGGTTAGTCCTCTCAAGATTCTTAAGCTCCTTTATACTCCTTATTTATCATGATAACATTCTTTGGATTCATCTAAGTTTAAGATGGTTGCTTCTCTCCACTTTGTGATTTTAGATAGTTGATAGTTGTTGCCATCTGACCCATCTGGATTACCAAGTTCAAGAATATAGACCTTGCATCTTGCCAAAATTATTTCACATCCTGATGAAATTTCTAAGTATTAGTAGCAACAGACTTAAGTAAGTCTTCTAGAGATGTACCTGAGTTGGAATAAGAGGCTTTTAGTCTATTTAGCAATTGTTGTGCACCCTGCAGCCTATCCAGGAAGTAGTTTTGATGGCAATCTCCTCCGTAACTAAGGTTCAGGTGATCTCTCTAACCTGAGTTACAGGATTGGGAACATGGGTTATGGGAAAAATTTCCACGAATAGCATTAACATGCTCCAGTAGTGACATACGCCCTTCGCAGTTCCCTTTCTATACACAAACACTAACAAACATGGAAAGATCAAGAAATAAATCTAAAAAACGTAGTTAGAAACAAAAATATAAAAAAACCAATAGAAATTAAAAATAAAAGCTAAAGCACCACACTCCCTGGAAACGATGCAAAAATTCTTGATACGTGTTGAATGCATAAAAAAAAGAAAACCTAACTTTGTACAACTAAATTTATAGTGATCGTGAGTAGGGATAACATCCATAAAAAGTGTTTGTGTAGCTTTTGTAATGAAAAGAATCAATGTTTAGGATATGGGAGGTTTGGTTGGATGCAATTAAGTAAATTAAGTGAAATTGAACTAACAAAAACAAATCAAATTAAACAATTGAAGATTGATAAAATTGATGAATGAGTTTAGAATCTAATTTTTAGTTAACAATTCAATCTTAGCCTACACATAAATAAACATACTTCATTGTCTTATTGTTTTCACACCTCTCTTAGAAATTGTTAATTGTAGGTTAACAATAAGCTCTGTTAACTCCAATTTTCTCTTAGATTATGTTTAATCAAAATAAGCTTTTTAATTGAACCAAGTTATAGAGCAACCTAGAATAAGCTCTTTAGATTTAATAGGACAGTCGCATTAGAAACTAGGAAAATAGATTAATCTAGGTAACAATGTTGGATCCCATTTTTGGAACCCAACTCTTGCTTTGATACCACTCATGTTGGATCCCATTTTCAGAATCCCACCTCTTGCTCCCAACTCTTGCGAATATCATCATACTTAACTTGACCGTGGTTCCTTGTAATCTCTTTAGCCATCATAGCTTTATCTTCTTGCTCTGATACCACATATGTTGGATTCCGCTTTCGAACCCCAACTCTTGCTTTGATACCAATTATGTTGGATCTCGGTTTTAGAATCCAACTCTTGCTTTGATACCAAATATGTTGGATCTCGTTTTCGGAACCCAACTCTTGCGCTCATACCACAACTGTTAGATCCCGCTTGAATTCCGGAACCTAACTCTTGCACTGATATCATCATACTTAACTTGAGCGTGCATATTACCTTGTAGGGTTATTTCTATGAACCCTTAATAGACATCATTCCACAAAGGTGGTGTGCCCACAACAGTCAAACATCAAACCAAACTTATTCTTCTAATTTAACCCTTTTAACAAGGAAGTCAAAAAAGAACGTACACAATCGAATTACTTCAATCTATCTTTTCATTACTCAAGCAACAGAGTTTGAAAAACTTTATTTACATCTCAAAAGCCACACCATTAGCTTATTACAAAATAAAAAATAGCAAATGAAGCAATTCCCTTAGGCTCTTAATTACTTGATCTCTTAGCTATCACCTGAAGATGGAACAGAAGGGGGGTGAGCTTGAAAGTTTGTGGGAAACAGTTTATAACAGAAAAGATAAGCTAAACTTTTGAAACCATTTTTCTTGTCATAGAAAATTGCCATTGAGTTTACAAAACACATATTTCTTAGGCTTTCAGCCAAAACATTTATAACTCATTTTCAGTGCAGAAATTCATGCGTAATGCATCACTCATATCAACTTGTCATGAGCACATAAGCATATCAAATGGTTTGGGTAAGTCCAAAATATGACGCACTACATATTTCCACATAAGAGGTCCTGTGTAGTCGTGAATTCTTAAGGGAGTCTTTGAGGGAGCTCCATGCCACTAGCGGGTAGGCAGGAGAAGCCTATACTTGAGTCAACGTGCACGTGACGGTTCTTGAGGGACTGCCACAAATCCACATAACACATAGATTTCAAAATCTTGTATGCTTGTTGCCCAAAATGACACTTTCCTTGAAAACTTGCTTTTCATATACTTGTCGTATATCTTGAAAACCATTCTTAAAAACATGATTTCATAAACATGCATCTTTTTCAAAGATATCACTTTCATGGTCTTTTCTTTTTGAAAAATCATCACTCAGATCATGCATCAAACATATAGCAGATTTCACAAATCATTCATGGACAATAATGCAGTACTTATGATGCAAATGAAATAAAAAAACTTCTTTGATTTAAAGAAACAGTTTTGGCTTATTAATTCTATCATAAACATGTACCCACCTTGATTTCCTTGCTTATAGACTTTCTCAAAATGCTTCTTCTCTTGTTACTCTTATCTCTCTTAATCCCTTCATTCTTCACCAAATGAAGGGATCTTTTGCTCAAAAGAATGCTCTTCTCTTTCTCTACCGTTTTCTCTTCTTGAACAACCTCAAAATCTATCTTGAGGGCTAACACAATTGAAACCTTAGCTTGTTTCTCTTCTTTCTCTCTTTCATTCTTTTTCATGTTTCTCTCTCTTATCTATTTTCTCATCCACGCATTTTGCTTCTCCAGAATCTTCTCCTTCACGTTTTCTCCTTCTCTTAAATATCAGTCCACATTTTGTTCTTATCCTGTTATGGCCTTAATGAGTCCAAAAAGTTCATTTTATCCTTCCTTTTAGGCTTATGTTCTTTTAAACTTAAGTATCTTGCTAAAAATACCCTTGAACTTTCTGACATAACACTTTCTTTAAGAAAAAGGTTCCCCCCATTGTCTCAAGTTTCTAATTCCTCCAAAATCATCCAATTTGGTTCAGAAATCTGAAAGTTGTAATCCAAACATTTCAGACTGTTGTTAGATTGAAACAATACACTATACCCAACTTACATCCAGAACTTGAAAGTTTTAGAGACTGACTTACAATTCACTTTCTTCAGATAATTTGTAACTCTATGTCTCTAGTTTACCACAAGTCAGAAGTCATCTCATTTGGAGCTCTACAGATCAAGATATTATCAAAATACTGAAGTATATTCAGTGAAATAACACCAGTTCATATTACTTAAGAGCACACTCACTATACCCATCCCACGTTTTTCACTCAATCGTTCTCCCTTCATTATAGATGGCTAATATTCTTGGTGGAGGTGTAGAGCAATGTCTTACGAGTCCAATGGTTCAAGAATCAAGTCATTTGAGT
>JAOSBP010190313.1:0-13670 GCA_027563825.1 Erythroxylum mucronatum
TTATAGGTTCTGATATATTTGTGCTGACAAGTCCTGTGACAGCCAAATTCTTTACAAGCCCACAATTTTCACCACAATAAGTCCTCGTCCGGAATTACCTCTTGCTCTCTCTCGGTTATCTTCTTTTTTTCTTCCAAAAAAAGGCCGAGCTCGAATGGAAACAACAGCTCGGCATAGTCCGTAAACAACGAACTTCGCAACCCTATCAACATGTTCTCAGCCCTCAGCTTGTCCCTCACGTTCTCCGACACCCCAACCATTTCCATCGTTATCTCCAGCGGCTCAACTACTGACAAGGCAATTTCTGATGGAGAGAGGAAAAAAGGACGCGCCCGGTTAGTGATTGAAGCTTGGAATTGGGACGACAGTGGAAGATACATTCTGGTAGCTGGGGACAAAGAGACAAAAAGGCAGAGGATAGAAGCTGGAAAGAACCACGCAGAGTGAAGAAAGACTGTCAATCCCAAAATTTATAGCATCAACCGAACAGAAATACCAATTGAAGTTGAACACAAGGAAAAATCTGAGCGGCTGTAAGTCATTAAAGACCCGAAGCGGCGTGACAAACGAAGAGACGCGTGTGACAGTACAAGACAGCTGTACGGCAGTTCAAAGGACGCATCGTTCCAAATTTCGAACAGTGCCTAAAAGATACAAACCGTCAGCAATAATTGCACCTAGCATTTTGCTTGACCCTCGACGCTCTCGATCGGCCTAATCATTATGCTCACCCGATCGACCTACCCCATTGATATAGCCGAACGATCGGTTTCCATGATGACTCTTGATCGGTCTGCCGTGTCATTAAACATGATCGGTCGACCCAGACGCGATAATTAATCAGTCGGGCCTAGCACAAGCTGCCATGAAGACATGCTATATGATCCTTATATACTCCTTCGACCCTTCCCTTGGATCGAACTCGAGGAGTAGGGGGCTTATGGTTAGGTCGGCTGTGCTAGGCCCAGGTCCAGGTTCACACATCTGTAGCCCATTCGCAGGTGTCAGTCTCCCATGCAAACTTAATGACCTATGTAAAGACCTAAACCTAGCACTTATCCCATATATAATGTACTATTTTGCCATGATACAAGTACGGCATTACAACCCTAGTTTTCTCTATTATTAGTAACCAAAACCCTCTCAAAAAGACTAACTTGAGCGTCGGAGGGGCCTGCCGGCAAGCAACCCCCGGCATGCCTTATTTGTCTTGCAAGTATTCAACAGCAAGGTTGGCCAGAATTATGGACCCAGGCAGCAACGTCCAGCCCTAGCAAAATCTGACTGAATCAATTCCTTTTTAGATGCACACTAAAGATGCATAAACCTTGAACTATGATCATTACGGAGAAATATATATTTTTATATCGAACTAATGTAATGTCTAGTCAAGATTTGCCACAAGAGATAATAAAACTCTATTGTATTTAATTTAATCACTAGTGAGAAAGTTTTTTTATAATTAACCTCATATGTCTAAGTATAGCATTTCGTCACTAATCTTGCTTTGTACACTTAATCAATCCATCTTCTTTGCAATTAACTGAAAATAAACACTTGCATCTTACTGTCCTTTTTCCATTTAAAAGTGAAGCAAGTACCCATATCTTATTTATCTTCCATCTTTTCCTTCATAGCTTAAACCCATTTAGCATCCTTTAGTTCCTCTTCAATACTTGTGAGAACGTGATGAGATAAGAGATTGTTGACAAATTACTTCATTGGTTCTGAGAGCTTTTTAATGGACACATTATTTCCTAATAGGATATTTTAATTGTCACTCTTCCAGTCTAGAAGAATATCTCTTTGGTGGTTAGCCCTAATTGTGCCTGAAAGATAAGTCATAGCCGATAGGAGCAAGAGTATCATGGTATTAAAAGTTTGAGGTATAATTAGAAAGCTTAGAGAGATTATGTTAGTGAGAGGAATTATTTCAACGTTTATTTATGTGAACCTTTAATTAGAGGAGATATATTTGTGTCATTAAATCTTGGCCATTCAAGTTGCTGCTAGTTTACCTTTTCATCAAAATTCTCCTTTGAAAAGGAGAATTAGATGTCTTAGACATATAGAAAGTCTTAAATTCTAGGAATGTGACATCCATCATTACATAGGTATGTCAATTAGTAGGATCCCAACATCGATACCCCTTTTAATGAAAATCACATCTTAAGATTATACGTGATATGTGTGGACATGAATGATGCCAATACATCCAAAGATTTTTGGTGGCATTATCGTCATGACAACATCTGCCCAGTAATGACTTGGCATATTAGCTTCAATGAGAAGAGCTCGAGCACTTTCAAAGATGTGGCAATTTTTTAGTTTGATGATCCCATTTTTTTAAGACTGTATGGATATGATGTCTTATGAATCATCTCGTACTAATAAAAGAAGTCACTAAAATAAGCATTTACATATTTACCACAATTATTTGACTAAAGAACCTTAATTTTAGTGGAATATTAAGTTTAAATCATCTTGTAAAAGTATTGAAATGTTTCAAAAACCTAATCTTTATATCTCAATAAAAATAACTATGTCATACTTTTACAATCATTTATAAATATCAAAAACCATCGATAATCAACTACACTTTTATTGAAGGTTTAAGGAATACTAGCTTAATGATTTTTAGCCAAAATACATGTCTCACACTTATATTCAAAGTTAGGTAAAGCTAAAAACAAAAAAATGTTTTAAATAACTGAATGAAGGATGACCTAATCGACAGTACCAAGGCTAAGTCTACTTCTCTTTGGATTTATTTTGATAGGTAGTTTGATATGTATAACTCTTGAAAGTAGTATTCTCCCTTCTTGATACCACACCCATTGATCTCCTTAGTAAGAATATCCTAAAGAAAGAAAATATAAGAAAATATTGAGGTATATAATTACAATACAATGTAGTTCTTTTATAATTTGGCTCAGAGATAATAATTTATGAGAAAGAGAAGGTATAAAAAAAGTATTGAATGGGGTTAAGTCAGGTGTGGTGCATATGAATTAATAAAGATTGGATATTGCATAATCTTTTTAATTATAAAGGAGAACCACTAAGTTCAAGGATTAGCCCCTTAATTTTCTAAAGTAACACCACTAAGAATTAAGATTTGAGGAGGAAATACTCTTTGAGCTGAATCACACAAATTTTATTATAAAATCTAATGAAAATTACATGCTCTAATGCCTTTATATAGAAATAACAAAGCTTAATCCCACTCTAATTACGAAAACAACCACACTTCTAGTGGAATTGAGAAAGCTTAATCCTACTCTAATTAGGAAAACCTAACTTATTATTAGAATTAAGAAAATAACTAATTAAATTATCTTTTTAAAAGCCTAAAATAAGGTATGTGTAGTGCATTACTCGCAAGGATTAAATCTGGCTAATTATTTGCAATCAAGTCTAATGCTCCTGCACCATTCTCTCCTTCATCGAAAGAAGTTGTCCTCAACTTTTAAAGCTTATCATCATCAAAGTAAGGACTCAAATATCCAACATTGAATGTAGTAGAAACAACGTATTCTCCCGAAAGATTAAGCTTGTAAGCACTATCTCTATTTCACTTAATGACTATAAAAGGACCATCTGTACAAGACTTTAACTTGTTCTTGCGCTTTGATGGAAACCTCTCCTTGCTAAGATGAAGCCACATAAGATCTCTAGGTTTGAACTTTAGTTGCTTATAATGTTTATGAGCTTTAGCCTTGTATAACTTATTTGCCTTCTTAATCTTAGCATGAACTTGCTCATGAAGCTTCTTCATCAGCTCAACTGTAGCTTTAGCTTCAAGATTCATGAGCTCTTTCTTTAATAACCAAATCAATAGGGAGGTAATGTTTAGTGACATAAACTACCTCAAATGGAGAATGCCTTATAGCATAGATAGGCGAACAATTATAAGCAAACTTTACTGATAAGTAGAAATTATAGATATTTTGCACCCCTATTTATATTATTTACATAGCACATTTGAGTTAAATTATTGCATTTTCTTATTAATTATTTTATTTTATATTTTATTAAAAAAGGGTTTAAATTTTACTAAATATTTTCTTATAGGCTTGATGGACTTAAGGAAAGTAATCTAGAAGAAAATCTAGCCCAAAATAAAGTTCAACCTAAAAGAAAGTCCAGAATTAAGCAATCAGCCCACCAAAAAAAGAAACAGTCCAAGCAGTAGAAAAATTCCAATAGAGGAAAAGCCAAAACGCAATAGTGGAGAAGAAAGTCAATAGATAAAAAGTAGTACTCCAATCTCCAAAATGCAGAAGAGAAAACAAGACCCAAACGATACAATAAAGAAAACAAGTAAAATGCAATAGAGAAGAGAGAACACAGTACCAAAAATGTAGCAACAAAATAGGCAAAACATATGAGCAAAATGCAGCAACAGAAAAAGAGCACAAATGTAACACGATAAAATAAAGAACAAAAACAGATAAACAATGCAAAACAAGCATTCTCGGAAGGGGGGGGGGGGGGCGCGGACTCACCCACCTAATGTCTCTATCTCCAAACACCCACATGAAAACCTAGAAATGTGCAGGTATGGGAGACGTTCTCAAACCTAGCAAGTTGGAAGGAGAAAGATGAACAAGCAATCACGCGAAGAAGGGGCTGGTCCAAGAGATTTGACACTCTTCCAAGGCGGGTTGAAGCTAAGAATCGTTCCACACCAAGATCCTATTAAAAATCATTGCACAGAAATAAGAGTGAGGAAAACTCCTTAGACTAAAAGAATTAAACTAATCATACTAACTTTCCGGCAGCGACGCCAAAAACTTGATCGATTGGGCAAGTTTTATAATTTCTTATCCCTCAATACACCGCAAGTGCATGAGTCATAAGTGTAATATATGAGGTGTCGATCTCTCGAGAAGTTAATGAACTAATCAAATTCCAAGTTGTCTAAGGCCTAAAGTGTAATTAAAATGAAAGGAAAAACTAAACAGAAAAGTAAATAAGCGAATATGAACATGAAAAACTAGAAACGTGCAAGTATGGGAGATGTTCTCAAACCTAGCAAGTTGGAAGGAGAAAGATGGACAAGCAATCACGCGAAGAAGGGGCCGGTCCAAGAGATTTGACACTCTTCCAAGGCGGGTTGAAGCTAAGAATCGTTCCACACCAAGATCCTATTAAGAATCATTGCACGAAAATAAGAGTGAGGAAAACTCCTTAGACTAAAAGAATTAAACTAATCGTACTAACTTCCCGGCAACAATGCCAAAAACTTGATCGAGTGGGCAAGTTTTATAATTTCTTATCCCTTAATATACCGCAAGTGCACGAGTCATAAGTGTAATATATGAGGTGTTGATATCTCAAGAAGTTAATGAACTAATCAAATTCCAAGTTGTCTAAGGCCTAAAGTGTAATTAAAATAAAAGGAAAAACTAAACAGAAAAGTAAATAAGCGAATATGGATTGATTGAAAATAAAATTGTAAAATTAACACAAAGAAATCAAAATTGAGCATCACTAATGAGCAATCAAAAATCACACAAGGAAGATTAGCCGATTATGAGAAGGGGGATTTATCCTATCATCAAATGCTCCATGATTACTTTTGAGTTAATATACAGTATTGGTCTTAGACTTTTGAAGGGTAAATTACTCTCTCTCGAGTTATAATTGTTAAACCCTAAATCATAACTCTAATTGAATTATGGCATTGGCAATTTCTCAATTAACAACAAGCCCGCACATTTAATTAGATCTTAAGCTCTCTAATAGGAAATCGAGTCCTCACACAAGATTTCTCTTTGTATAAATACCAATTTGATTATTTGAATAATCTATTAAATTGTTTAACTCTCATTACTTAATCTAATAGTTTTACAATCGATTCACTCTCTCGATTTGTTACCAAAGAATGCAATTACAACAAATAACCACAATATCCAATGTACTAACATCAAAAGAAATCACATTAACATTGATTTAAGAACAAATCCCTAAAGGAGTTTAGAACATTATCATCAAACCCAAATCCATCACTATCAAATCCATCTCAGACATTCAAAAGAAAGAATAAAAAAGATGAAATGAAAGTGTTACTTGGAAGGGGTCGGGATGAACCAAGAAGACAATCAACAACAACTGCCCTTCTTCTTCCCTCTTTCTCTTCTCTCCTCTTATTCTCCTTCCTTGGATCTTTCTCAATATGGCAAAATGGAGGCTCTCCTTTTAGGTCTTTTCTCTTATTTTTTATAGTCTTTTCTATTTAAGGTAAAAACTAGGTTTTGCCCAAGCCCAAAAGTCTAAATATCCCTCGAAAAATTGAGTTTAGAAGTTGGCATACGTTTGCTATCGAGCAGGCTTTGGTCTCTGTCACGATTGTGGCCCCTCAACCAAGGTTCTGTCATGATTATGGCCCTGGGACTTCCTTCGAATCTTCTCTATTCTTTGATGTCTGAGCTCAAACACTAACAAATGCATCAAGGGACCTCAAATACATAAAATTAAAGCTCAATAGCATGCTCTAACCCATATAACACTCAAAACAAACATATCTAACCAACTAACACAATTCTAAACCTAAACATACATGAATCAATTAATTAACCACTAAAAACATATAAAATGCTTGCTAAAATATCATGCAACCTACAACTATCAATTTGACTCTCTTCTAAGGAGGGTTGAAGCTAAGAATATTTCCAAGGAGTGATTGGGGGTGATAGGAAACCAATTCTCTCTTGTTTTGAGCTGGTTCGTGATTGGTGAAGGAAGAAACTCCAAACCTTTAGGGCTGGTCTGAGGTCTATGAAGTCATAACACAATCCAATGGGTTTTCTTTAAACCTTCTTCCCTTTGTTTATGATTTCCTATGCTTAGTTAATTCTAGTTGTTAAATTTAGTTTAAAGATGCACTTTGAATTTTTGGATTATTAATTTTCTGAATTAATTGACTTATTACCAAGTTAATTTAACACTTACACAATGTATGGATTCTTTGATTTATGATTCATGTTCTTTATATGATTGGAGACATCCTTGATTATGTAAATGTTATTCTTGAAGTGTTAATGCATAATACACTGTATGAGTTAGTATTTATTTGTTCTTCGAATAAATTATCGGTGGTTGGATGTATCTCTTAGTTCATAATGTATTTTGAGTTAAGATTAAGTTGGTTCTATTTTAAAAATTGAAGGGAGACAAGTGGGAGCTAGTTGATTAATTTTCTATGCTTAATCTATTAAATAACTCAAATGATCCAAGTATATCAAATTGCATGGCTAAACTGAAATTGAAACATGTTTGTTAACTTGTGAATATTAAATTAGTTTTATTTTTTATTTCATTGATTCCTAGATTAGTTTTAAACATCAAACTCCATTTTCTATATGTACATTTCCTTGGTGTAATTCATAGGTTTCCATAATTATAATTGTTTTAATTTTAGATTTATTTTATATTTCAGGTCATTGACAAAGTTAATATTCTAAATAAAGTTAGTTTTATGAATATGGACAATCTAAATTAATTGAGATAATGTTTTCTTGAATCTAAATTACAAGTGTTATACTTAATGTAGACAAAATAGGATTATTAACTTTATATTGTGATTTGGATTTATGCATTTAATAATCAATCGGTTGTCCATTTCTTCATGTTTTCTAGTTGATTAAAGTTAAACTTGTAAACTTAATTTGTTGTTAATATCTTAGATTACTTTCATTGGAATTTCAAATAATCAAGTTGGCGTTGATTTCATGCGTTGTGTGTTGATTTGATAAAAGCTGTCAAATTTTTTATTTTCCTTTAGATGTGTTTCATTATGTATGTTTAATCTTTTCTCAACTTGGAAAAAAAAGCATAACTTGCTATATTATGCTCAAAAGAACCATGTATTGGCTATTACATATGAAAAGAAGTATGAAAATAATTTCCTAAGTTGAAAATTTTAAATTTGTATAACTTGGTTTCATCGTTAAAATTTCCAGTATTACATACTTTGAATAATTATGACTCCGTGGCAAAGAAAATAATTTCTAACTCTTAAATATCGATTATATGATTCTAAGAACGTGTTATAAGTTTATTTTGTTAAGTTTTGATGTTGTATCTTACTAATGTGGTGAAAGAAGACATTACATGAGTGTTTATGATGTTTATATTTTGTTATATAATTCCTTTCATATGAACGAAATTATTATGATGTAATTGTCTCTTTTAAAAGTATTATAATTAATAAACTAATTTTGGAAATCAAACTTTCCTTGTGAGATCAACTCTTATTGCTCTATACTAAATTCATTAATAAATTCAAAAGTAAAATAAGGATTTAATTTGTATATGTATAACGACATATATCAAAATTTGGTACCGTTGTCAGGGAGAATCAATAGGGAGGTAAAGATTAATGATATAAACTACTTGAAATGGAGAATGCCCTATAGCATAAGTAGGCGAACAAATTTCATATACCAATCCTTACCTATTTTCAACACTAGGTCACATAAAAGAGCACCTAAAGTACAATTGGTAACTTTTGTTTGACCATCATTTTGTGGATGGTGCAAAGTACTAAACATCAATTTCATTTTAAGCAACCTCTATAATATTCTCCAAAAGTGCCTAAGAATCCTGATCTGAAACAATCGACCTTGGAACTCCAAGTAAGCACATAACCTTTTTGAAGAACAAATCAACAATGTGTGAAACATCATCGATCTTATGACTTAAAATGAAATAAGCCATCTTCGAGAATCGGTCTACCACAACTATGATCAAATCCTTGCCTTACTAAGTATGAAGTAATCCAACGATAAAATCCATAGAAGCATCCTGTCATGGCTAAGCAGGAATCGATAAAGGAATGTAGAGTCTCTTTTAAAATAAACTCTTAGTAATCTGACACATACCATAGTAACTAATAATCGCTTGTATGTCACCCATCATCTTTAACCAATAGAATTGTTCCTGATGAATTGCAAGAGTTTTATTAATTCCAAAGTCCCAGGTAAGACCTCCCAAATGAGCCTTACAAACTAGCAACTCTCGAAATATGCATTTAGTAATGCATAAATGATTTCCATTAAATAAGAAATCGTCTTGCAACATAAAAGCTCCATTCACTCCTCTAGCACGTGTCGTATGTAAATTAGCAAAGTACAAGTCCTTTTCCTAATATTTGTTAATAATCTCTAATGCAATCAGCCTTGGGTAAAGAATAGCAAGCATAGAGAATCTCCATGACAATGCATCAACTAATACATTCAACTTTTCATAATTGTACTTGGAAAAGAAAGTGAATGATTAAAAAACTTAACCTACTTAGCATATCTTGGACTTAGTTTCTGTTACCCATGTATATTGCTCAACGCCTCATAATCTAAATGTAACACGAAAGGCTTCGATCTAAGATAGTGACTCCAATGATCAAAGGCAGGGATTATAACATAGAACTTCTTGTCATAAGTTGAATAATTATTCCTCGAACCACTAAGCTTCACACTAAAATATGCCACAAGCATTCCCTTTTGCATAAGAACCGCTCTTATCCCTTTTCCTCTCATATCCAACTCTATTTCAAATAGTTTATTGAAGTTTGGAGGTGCAAGAATAGGTGTTGTATGCAACTTCTCTTTAACAGCTTCAAATATCTTTCGAGCCTTGGAAGTCCATTTGAATTTCCCTTTCTTCATGCAATCTATAAGTGGTGCCATGATCATACTAAAATCTTTTAAAAATTGACAATACAACCCAATAAGATCATGAAAAGACCGCACTTCCATAACATAAGTAAGAACTGACCAGCTTTTAATGACTTCAATTTTTAACTCATCAACTAAAATTCCCTTATTAAAAACAGCATATCCTAAGAAAACAATATTAACTATAAACCACTTCTTGAGCTTTTCGTAAATTTTATGATTGTGAAGAGTCTCGAATACTTGTAGCAAATTATTACATGCTCTTCCTTTCTTTTACTATACATCAAGATGTCATCAAGATAGACCACTAGAAACTTGCCAAGAAACAACTCTAACACTTCATTCACGAGTCGCATAAAAGTACTCGGTGTATTAGTGAGACCACATAACATAATCATCCACTCATAGAGCCCATGTTTAGTTTTGAATGTCGTCTTCCATTCTTCCTCTTCTTGCATTCCAATTTAGTGATAATCCCTACGAAGATCAATTATAAAGAACATCCTCAAACCATGTAACTCATCAAGCATATCATCAATTCTCATAATATGAAAATGATATTTAATTGTTATGTTATTCAAATCCCTACTATCAATTTACATTTTCCGCTTCCCATCCCTTTTTAGTACTAGCAAAGTAAGAATTGCACAAGGAGACATAGATTCACACACATAACCCCACTCCATTAACTTGCCAATTCACCTCTGTAACTTTTTTGATTCCTCGGGATTACTCCTATTGATTGAAACCAAGTTTGCTATATTATTTATTGACATTTTCATAGTTTTTGTTATACTTTTCGGCTCCTTTTGTTGGATTTTGTGCTTAATTTGACCCAAGAGTATTTGCTTTGAATTAATGTGATTTGAGGGTCAAATTGTCATAATTAATTAACAATTGCACTCCCTTAAATTGTAGGACAATTGATATTACAAATTATTACTTTTCATTGCAGGTCTGAAGGGGAGTAGAGCCAACTCAAGAGGAGTATAACCAAAGTGGAACAAAGAAATGGAAGCTATGAGATGACTTGTTTCGCTGTGCCGAAGTCAGTGATTCGCCACGACAAGAATTAACTACCCCGCCGCGGCGCGCCATGAAGGAAAAGCTCGCCGCGGCGTGAATCAATTATCTCGTCGCGGCGAGTGATCAGAAGGTACATGCCGGGACGAAACTCCCTCTCGTCGCTGCGGTGAACAGTCGGGCACCTGGACTAAAAGTGGAAAATTCTCATACTGCGCGTACCCGACCCAGCGACCCATTTTGAGAAACCTATTTTTGGACGAGTGGAGAGTGCGGCATATATATACATCAATATTTCCATTGGCCAGAGGGAGATCATTCATTAAAAAATAGAGACATACGAGTGAAGAGGGAACAAAAAGAAAAACATTCACGACCTCACCACCCAGGGTTCCCTTCGGGGTTCCCTAGGGAGAATTTTCACATTGGTTTTCTCTTCCATTTCGACCGCCGACTTCCATCATGGGTAGCTTGGATTCGCCACGAGTTGTGAAGTTTCCGGTTGCAATGCGTGGCTAGGCATTTCTTTCCTCCTGAAGATGTAGTGACAGCTGGAGTTTACCGAGCTTCAAAGGGGAGTAGCTTAATCCGTAGTTTAGCTATGATTTAGGAATGCCTAAGTCTAGGATTTGTAACTTGTAGTGAAGCTACTTGTGTAAGCCAAAATGACTTTACGATTATTGATATTGATGAAAAACAAATAATAAAGAAAAATAAAGAAAAACCAGACGAAAGGAAGCTACACTACAAAAAAAATTGTCATCACCGACGGTATTTTACCGACGGACAATGAATGGCATGGAAATGTCGACGGTATCACTTCATCCGTCGGTGAAGAACAAAAACATTGCGACGGTTAAGAAAGCCGTAGCTAAAGTTGGTGGGAAACTTTCGCGGTTAATAATAGCGGCGGATATATTCCGATGACTAAACTTCCGTCGGTAAATACAGACGAAATGTCAATTTTGGTCGGCATATGTGTCGTGGAGAAAATGTTCTCCGACGGTTATGTTTCGTCGGTATATTTGGTTTAGAATAGCGACTGATATATACTGATGAATAATGTCCGTCGGTAAGTACAGACGGAATATTAATTTCGGTAGGCAAATGGGTCGTTTATAAATTGTTCATCGACGGTTCAAAAGTCGTCAGTACAATTAAAAATAGCATCTGGAAAATAGGTTAGGTGCCGACATTCAACGACAGATTTTTAAATTATACCGATGGATTAAGTCCGTTGGGAAAATTAAATTAAATCGTCGTCCTACTTCCTCCCTTCTCTCCACGCCCGACTCCCTTCTCTTTCTCTCCTCTCCCCCGACAATTAGCTGCCCTTCGTTGGCGTCCGACCCCCTCCTGCGTCTCCGACGACCACAACATCCTGCTTCCCCCCTTCTCTCCTCGCCCCGACTCCCCCTCTCTCCACGCCGGACTGCCTTCTCTTTCTCTCCTCTCCCCAGGCGATCAGCTACCCTCCGTTGGCGTCCAACCCCCTCTTGCGTCTCCGGCAACCACGACGTGGGTCTTCTCCGGCGACATTGACACCCTCTCCTCTCTCCTCTGGTGGATCCGACGTGGGTGAGGTAAGATTTGTGTTATTTTTAAAGAATTAAATTAATATAAATATGTTAGATTTATTTTAATTTTTTATTTATGTTAGATAATTTTTCTTATTTATGTTAGATAATTTTTGTTATTTTTTAAAGAACTAAATTAATATTTCAGAAAGGGTATAATCGAAAAAAAATTATCGCTAATGCTATTAGTAAATTCTTAATTTATAAATTTTAGTTATTAACTATGCAATTAATTAATTCTTAAATAAATTAAAACAATTTGAGTATTTACTGTGGAAAATGAATTATAAAATTTAAACTTGCCAATCGTACAGTAAGGTTATTAAATTAACCATTTTATTTCAATATAAACGATAAATGTCTTTTAGTTCATATCTTGAGCTGAAATTAATGATTAGGTACATTGTTAAGTAATAATTAGGGCAAGAACTATGTTTTCTTTCATAAATATTGATTCTTGTGGATAATATGCTAGGGTATCGAATTTGTTGCATTATTGATTTAGTTTAATCGGCACATTAATAAATAGATTAGATTTTAATTCTAAAATTGTCAATATTAATAGAGGTTATTTATTAAGGTTATTATACAAAAACTTTAAAAATTACAAACAATACAATGTAATTATTAAAACAATAAAAAATCAATAATTACGTGGCAATTACAAAATTGAAGAGTTAGAATTTTATGATTTGAAGTTGTTGTGATTGTAATTGATTGATCATTATTAATTATTGTTGAAAAAATAACCTTGGATAGAAGTTGATTGATCATTATTTGAAGTCCTTGTGATTGCAATTCAACCCGATTGTAGTTGTGCGAGTTTGGGATGGTATTGAAGTGTTCTTTTACATGCAGGGAGACCCTGATGTTAACAGGGGGATGTCCATTTTATAGGGGAAATGCTGCCGAATTTTCGGTAGGATCCTCGTAAAGTGTGACATCCGTTGTGTACGTATAAAACTGCCAAGCATATCTAGTGTATGACATATATGTAGCAAACCATATATGTCATATATTCAGTTTTAATAGATTTAATCTGAAGCCCATAACCCATTATAGAGTTTCCAAGCGTATTAGAGGTGAATAATAGGAGGAGCCTATGGGTGGGAATTTGAACTTTTGATGTTGGCATCACATATTAGCCCTTATCTGACCTACCTTGTGATATGTGGCATACATGAATGATACTAACAATGGATTGACTGGTTGAAATTAACAGTTTCCCAGCGATGAGCTTCCGGGATAGATCTTGGATGTATAGACGATTAACCCCTGCTGGCTTCATTAATCCTGAATACGTTGATGGAGTAGACAGTTTTATTCATTATGCATGCTCTCAACCTGCATATATGGATGGACAAAAGATCAGATGTCCATGTAGGAAGTG
>JAOSBP010190330.1:0-13670 GCA_027563825.1 Erythroxylum mucronatum
ACTGGAGAGGTTCGAGGCGCACCACATGGCTGTCTCGGCTTTGAGGGTTTGGGGGATCCTTTCGGGATCTGGGGACATTTGAGGGAGGCGAGGGTGGGATACATTGATTCGTAAAACGGATGGACATGGAGGGAATTCTCTGGGGTCTTGCAGGGAGGTACGAGGGGTTATCAAGGAGTTTGAGGTAATGGAACTTAGCGAGAGGGTTGGGGAAGGGGTTAGGGATGGTGATCAGGAAGGATGGGTTTGGGAGGAGGTGGGTTCCCGGGTTGAGGTATGAGGGGTTGCACGCGGGGATGGCGTTGGGGTTTGTGGCGGAGAAGATGGGGAGTGGGACTTGAGGTGGGTTGGGTTTCGCTGGTTTGGGGCTGGGACGGTCCGTTTGCGATGAGGCATCGTCGAAAGATGAAGAATGGATCTCAATATCTTACGACTATACAACCTGTCAACACATCCATACCAGTCCCTTTTTCCACACCACCGACCGCCCCCAATCCTCATCCACCGTCCCATTCGCCAGCACAAGCGGATTGACGAGCAGCACCGCCTCCTGACCGTCCAGCGCGTCCGAGTCATCCTCCAGGGCGGCATTGTGGAGACCATGAGGTTCCAGATACGGGGAGGGGTTATGAAACTCCCTTCTCCCGTGCAGGTTCATCGTCTGCTCAAAGTCCAGGACTCGCATGCTCGTCCTCTGGGACCAAAGCTTCCACGAGAGATCTGCGCAGTCCTTGAAGATGGAGAAGAGTTTGAATTCGGCCTCTTCATTGTTTGTGACGAAGGGCTTGATGGAGTCCAGGCATGCATCGATTAGCTTTTGGCAGGCTGAGTCCCTAGTCTTCGTGATCATGGTTTTCAGAGTTTGTCCCTTTTCATTGGATGAATGGAGAAGTCGGAGGAGGTCGCAGCGCCAGGAGGCTGCTTCTGCTGGCTTGTCATCTGCGCAGAAACGAAATGTCAACATGGTCCCTGGGGATAGATGCGGAGCGTACTTACTAGTTTCGATCAAAGCTAGGAGCTTCCGGAGGGAATCTACATCCAAAGACGAAAGGATGGGTTCTTCGTCGGTAGACTCCGGATAGTCGAAGATGAAGAAGCAGTTCCCAAGGATGTGGTGGAAGATGTCGGCCGAGATCGCGGCTGACACGAGCAGCCACAACGGAGGTGGAATCTCGCGATGGGAAAGGACCTCCTGGAATCCCTCGACTGAGTGGATGCATCTCCGTTCCAACAGTATGGGAAGAATCTTGCTCACTTTCTCACGATCGGATACCGCATGACGCCTGCTCCACTGTTTGATGTTCGTGGAAATGGCGTTGAGCTGACGTCTGATGTTCGGTGTCGAGTCCGGCATTGATCTCGCCGGGTGGAGCTTGTCGAATGCGTTTACCTGGAACGTACGGATCTGTTCTGTCAACGATTCTATCTCTCGGGCCTGATCTTGCGAGCGCTTCTGAAGGGACTCGTAGTCATCCTCGAGACTCTCATAGTCATCGATGATGGATTCCAGGTAATCAACGTTGTCCTGAGACCGTTTCAAACGTGAAGCGTAATAACTCTCGGTCTTTTCGAGTCGAACTTTCAGCAGTTCCAACTCTTGCCTCGTTGCCGCTTCCGATGGTCTTTCTCGAGCTGAGCCTGATTCTGAGACGGGCCGTTTGCTTTGAGGATCATATTTTCTGGTATTACGTGCCTTCACTCGCGCAAGATCGACTCCGCCACTTGGGGTCTGCGACCGACCCTGCTCCACCAACTCGGTGTTCTTCTCTGAGGTGATTGGTTCGAATCCGATCGACTCAATGACATCTGCGTCAAGAACGGGGTTTTTGTTGTCCTCGACGGGTTTCGCATTATCATGGTCATCGGTATCATGTTTTGTGTTAGCTACTCCCATGTTGTTCATCGCTTGTCAGTCATGGGCAGAAGTATTGAGTAGAAAGACTGGTATCGAATATAGATCACAATCGGAACTAGTTTCGATTCCCGTTAGCGATTGCAATTGAAAGACGACGTGGGTCTCTGCGTTATCAACCTGGCTGCACTATCAACTCATCGCTTGCGAGACCGCGGTTCACAAGTCCCGAACGGTCTGATGATCACGACGATCCAAGGAATTGTGAATCACGCAAAGTGTTACTGTGAGTTTCGCGCAAGGTTGCGGTTATAATCGAAGCCGACCATCTAGCACCTTCCCCGCTTGATGAAGACTTGACGCAGCCTTGCATGGAGGCGTAGTCACTTGACTGCACATAGCCTTTGCGACAGCCTTCCGAGGCACACTGTCCAATAGACTCTCGGCGACCTATCAGCCTGATGACAGGCTGACGACATCGTCGACCTCGCAAAATCTCACATAGCTACTGCTTGTTGCCTTTCCTTATTTTCTGGATCTCTTCGGGTTTTGGGACATATCAACTCGACATGTCGACATCATCGGAGTTGCATAAAATAATCATCGGTGTGGACTTTGGCACGACTTACACTGGTAAGCTTCCGTCGAACAATATTTGAGGCGATCATAACGACGTGGTGCAGGTGTCAGTTACGTCGATACGTCAGGAGGCAGCTCGAAAACTATAAGTGACGTTCACTGCATCAGGACATGGCCGGGACCTGGCAAAGTAGGGGAATCACCTTGGAAGACACCATCCAGAATTTCTTACGGGGACGATGGGGCTGTCAAAGCTTGGGGTTACGATGTTACATCCAAGATGCAAGCTTTTACTTGGATGAAACTGCTTCTTGATTCCGGGGAGACCACGAAGTTCGATGATCCCACTCTAGAGTCGAGTGGAAGCGATGGAGTTCTTGCAACACCTCGGGATAAGAATGCGGTTCAACTTTGCGCCGATTTTCTCCAGCAAGTGGCCGATTTCTCCCACGATGCTTTGAAGCATAGACTGTCGGAGCAAGTACTATCGATATCTCCGCTCGAGTTCTGGTTCACCGTGCCCGCCATATGGAGCGATAAAGCAAAAGAACGGACTCTTCGTGCGGTGCAGCAGGCAGCCTCCATGACCAAATTCGCGTCCTCGAAATCATTCGAAACCTTTCTGGTCCCCGAGCCCGAAGCCGCTGCTGTTGCAGCGCTATCAACAATGAATGATGGTGGAAGTCAGAGTCAGATCAAACAAGGAGACCGCGTCCTCGTATGTGATTGTGGTGGTGGTACCGTAGACATCACGACGTATGAGATCAAGAAAACTCATCCACTGCGATTCGAGGAATACCTGATCGGAACAGGTATATTCCTATAACTTCTTATTTGGATAGCATCGACTGACGTAGTATGGTAGGGGGCAAATGCGGATCGACTTACATCGATCGAAACTTCAAGAACTGGATGGCCGAGCGTTTCGGAGCGGCATACACTGAACTACCCCCGGAAAAGAAAGGTCAAGCAAGTCGATTCATGCGAGACTTTGAAGCTTGTAAGCGCGACTTTGGCATGTCATCCGATCCTGACAAAGAGTATGAGATGATGCTCTCCATGGACGGCGTCGTCGAATCGCGACATTATCGAGAGGACGAGAGAATGGTCGTGCTCCACAAGTAAGGAGCCCGCAACACGATCGGAGGTTCTTGCTGACCTTGTGACCAGCTCCGATCTTCAGAAACTATTCGATCCGGTGGTTGCAAAGATCCTGGGCCTTGTGACATCGCAATTCGAAGCGGATGTCGAGAAATCGGGTGGGAATACGATCAAGGTACGAGGAAGGAAAGACAATCGCAGGTCAAGTTTCGCTCATCAACTGTTTCGCAGACGATCGTCTTGGCCGGAGGATTCGGCGATTCCATATACCTATACGATAAGCTGAAAGAATTGTGCGAGACCAAAAAGGGCGTTAGACTTCTTTGTCCTGAGAATCCGTGAGTCACTTTGGCGAACAATTGACAACAGGTTATTCGATGCTAAGTTTCTCCATCCCAGTCAAGCAGCTATTGTCCACGGTGCCGCCTTGTGCGGCTTGCGCGATGTGCGACCCGAGAGTCGCATATCACGACGGAGCTATGGACTCAGACTACTATCGCATTTCGACCCATCAATCCATTCCGAGAAACATCTCGTACATAATTCCGATAATGAGGCTTTGGCGACAGGTTACATTACATGGACAGTCCGCAAAGTCAGTACCTTTGTGCTATGTTGCAGAACAAAATGAGGGCCATACGATGCTGATCCAAGGGCAGGGTGATCGAATAACAGAAAAAACAAAGCTCACTCAAGATGTACTACATGTTAAGGGTGTGAGCGATAAATCGACTGTTGTGGATAACCCAAGATGGAACCTGGCTATATACACAAGTGATCTCGACATGATTCCGAACCACGCGGACGATCCAGGTGAGCATTACTCTCAGCCTGAGAGCTGATGCACCTACATCTTCTCGTCCCTGCTAATAATGCCAAGGCTGTCGCCAACTTACCCAAATAATCGTCGAATCTGATCGTTTATCAACACCGTACACGACGAAAACCGTGAAAGAGGGCATCATTTACACATACCAATACATCGTGGAAGTATTATTCGGTGCTCGACAAGGTTTACTCTGGTTTAATGTCTCCACCGGAGGCAAGGAACTCGTCAAAGCACCCGTTCAATTCGACGGGGACTATTCCTCCCCCATTGTAGCGACAGGAGACAAGGACGGTTCTTTAGACGGCAAATGTTGTGTACAATGATCTATCCCCCATGTCTATTTGTCTACATAAGAGGGTGTCTATGTAGTCAATGATGGTAGTATATCTGTAATCGAGATGCCACCGGTCAATCCCATCGATCCTTGGAAGTTCGCAGGGTCGCGGCCCAGCTTTTGAACACCAAAAGATTCAACAATATTCGCGTCGCCCACACGGTTAACATACAGTCACTGAGGTCCATATATGCCGGAACAACTTCACCGTTTGCCTGCTTTGGCTCGAACGAGAATGTCCATTCCCACCCTCACAATGGTGAATCACAATTCCCGTCATCAACTCTGCACCATCCGAATACAACCACAAGGCGAATCTTCACCGTTCTCACATCTTCACAACTCGTCGAACAGTTCAGCCCCACTTCTTGCTCAACCACTGAGCACAAGTCCACTTTCTGCATCCAAGTCTGCCCATCCGCTTTCAACTCCCGACTGTTTCCATCCTCGTCCTCCTCAGCTCCAGCTTTCGGCTGCTTCTCTTCACCAATCCATGCGGATGCCTGCTACCGGAATTTTTACGGTTTGATTTTGGGGCCCTCGGTCTTCGAGCCCGTCATCGATCACTAGATCTGGATTCGAATGCAAACTTAACTCGACGCAGGTGCATGGGACGTGGCCCAAAATCCGAGTACTGGCCAATCGAGAAGCACCTGAATGGTAGGGATCATTGTTTCGTTATCGCTCGCACGGACGAACGACATGATCTGGAGGCATTCTTGGCTATTTTTAATTCTCGCGCGATTCGTGGTTCGTGCTATCCGCGGACTGTCGATCGAAATTGGCGTGAGATGCGAAAGCTCCGTGCCGAATGTGGACAAGATACGCTGCGCTACTGCGTGTTGCGTGGGGAGAGCTGCGGTCGAACCTCAGGCAAAGCAATAGCGATCTCCCACACCTCGATGTCCCCCGACGTCATCCATTTTGTTGTTTCAAGGAATGGAGATGTAGAAATGCCATCTTGTCTGTTGCTCTGCTTCTCGTCGGTTGCCCTTCAACATCTGCGAATTTACTCAATTTACCAAACATCGCATCGACGCCAGCAATCAACGGATTCTCAGTCGTGTCTGTCCATCTGTCAAAGCCCGTGGTCCAGCGCACTAGCATCGCGTTCCGCGATTCCAGCCAAAAGCGGATCGCCTTCAATCATGTCGATCAAATCAAGACAGTCCCTTTTGGCCATATGCGGCACGTTCATTCCCGTTTGCATCGTTACGGTCATACTCCGTTTCTACGTACGGAACAGACAGAAAGCTAGATTCATGGCAGACGACTGGACCATGCTGGCATCACTTGTATGTGGTTTCTGATTGCGAATACCGGGAACCTTTTGATCGCTGACGCTCTTGTTTTTCAGATTTTCTTCCTGGCCTTCCAAGCTTGTGTCATTGCCAGTAGGTACATCATACGAGTGCTTCAACCCGTTCAGTGTTAATCTTCAAAACAAGTGGTACGGATCCGATACATGGGTTATACCGTCGATCCGGTACCTGCGAAGGAACTGCCGTCACAGTATTTCACGGCTCAGAAGGTCGGTCATTGTCTTCAAGTAACGCCGGATGCTTGCTGAAAATCGAAACAGATCATTGCCGCAAGCGATATTCTCTTGATCCTGTCGTTGGGTACTATCAAGCTGAGCGCGCTATTTCTTTACCATCGAGTCTTCTGCGACGGTGGCAAGTTTCACAAGAATTGGGCCAAGGTAATATGGACCTCGATCGGCTTCGTCGTCTGTTGGATGATAGCTTTCATCATACTGGCCGGCGTCCAAAGTCGGACTTTGGTTGGGAAGAACTTCTTGGGCAACGACAAGGTGCAAGCCCACGCGTTGGGCAATCAGTATATCATGGCACTGTTCACGACAGATCTATTCCTTGACCTCTGGGTTACTCTCATGCCGATTCCTCTGGTAAGATGCGATGAGTCTAAATAAATGTAAACCGAGCTGAAATTGTTACAGATAGTACGACTTCGGATGTCGTTGGCGAAGAAGGTGGTTGCGATTGCAATGTTTCTGACTGCTTTCGTGTGAGTTTCCCTACAGGCTTACCGGCTGACACTCTGCTGACGCTCTCTAGTGGAATCGGCGCTTCCCTTGCTCGCCTTATCAACTTCAGTCTAAGTGTCACATGTCGGTCCCCTAACTTTGCTTCCACTCCGTATGGCTACTGATGTCTCAAAGTCAAACCAGAAATTCTCACGATCGGAGGCCGAGAAGGTAGGGGAGCAAGCTATGAATGGCAAGCAGCTTATGCTAACGGTTCGCATAGGTGGAGAGTCGATACTTCACTTCTACATGATTCTAGAGTGTGGAATGATGTTGATTAGCATCAACATACCTGTATTGTGGGGTCTCTTCGCCAAGGTTGAAAGACGCATCACGCAAAAGGTGGAATCGATCATCTCGCGAGCATCGAGCACCAGAGGATCTTTCAGTGATGTTAACGTTGCCAGAGTGCAAAGTAACGTCGTTCGGGCCTCTCAGTCCGATGAAAGCAAGGACAACGACAACGATATCACCGACTACCTGAGAGCAGCAGTCGAGGTTACTGACTTTGAACAACCAGAACCCGTTAGAAGTCCTTCTCAAGCTGTCAATAAGTCCGTTCCGGGAGTGAGCCAAGTTTGAACAAATCCTCAATATCCTTGATCTATACTATCAATAAATACGACCGCATTTTATTCATGTATGTACTCGTACAAATATTTTACAGAGATTCCTGTCAAACATCCGTCAAAGCATAAAGGGTCGCATATAGAGATAAACCGAAATCGACCTGATCTACATGATCAGTCGCAAGCTTCCAAATGATCGAAGCTTTGGGGGGGGGTTGAGCCTTTAGTTAAATCGGAGTCTCGTTGCTACTACGCTCCAGCGACCGAAATGCCGGGAATCTCAGTGTCTGTCTGTACCAGTGTCAACCCTAACGAATCAGCTCTACTTACTAACCAATACAGGCATTGGGACTGCCTTTGTTGATTGGCCAAGGTATTCGGGTTAGCTACCCCAATCATATACACTCCCTGCTGAGCGCCTTCCGTTCGACAGGCGTGCACGACTTCCAGAAAGCGAACGATGCATTACTCCCTCTCGAGCTCGTAACACAATACCTCGGAGTCGAACACTCTTAGCTTAGTCTATTCCGTCATGGAAAATTCACCTCTCGGACGTCTCCCATCAGAGATTCGCCTCATGATCTACGAGGAAGTCGTACGAGCGGTCCGTCAAATCTCCGTCACCGATAGCTATACTGGGGTTCACTACAAATGCCGTCCGAAGAATCGAAAGGAAGTGGCGGCCCGGGCAAGGAGGCGCAGCGGGTGGCCTGAATCCTTTTTTCTCTGAGGCTTGTGGCTGAGGCATCAATCTCCTCTGATAAAGAAAAACCGTTTTCCTCACGATCCATGATTTCGCGAAGCAAAAGGTCTCTTTGCGTGTTTCTTGACCAAACCTCGTACAAGCTTTCCAAAATGCTCTGGGCATGCTCGCCACTCTGATCCGCACAAGACCATCGTATTTGAAGTCTTTCCGACTCTCACCACTTCAAAGTAGGCGGAAGATAATGGAGTCGTTTTCATATCGACCTTTGGCCGCGGATGAGAACTTTCGCTTATTGAAAGTCGGCATCGCCAGTGATGGTCGGTTGCGATGCGATCTCGAAGAGCATTTTCTGAGCAATGACCTTGATCCGAAGCTGGCTCCACCGGAATACACCGCACTGTCTTACACATGGGGCGATGCTTCTTTCAAAGTTCCCATCGTCTGTAACGATCAGGAATTCCTAATCACGAAGAATTTGGACGAGGCTCTCCGCGGTTGCATGAATGTGAATCCGTACGAATTCATCTGGGTGGACCAGATCTGCATCAACCAAGCGGACAATCAAGAGAAATCATCCCAAGTCCAACGCATGACCTTGATCTACGATCGTATGTCGAACCCGGCCTGACGGCGTCCAAATCATTGACATCACCGTAGGAGCCCTAACAGTCCTCGCCTGGCTCGGCCCCGAGCGCCCCGACACCGCCCTAGCGATCTCCTGGATCGAAAAAGTCGCCAGCCTCACCCGCGGTTTCGGTAACGAATGCTTCCGCGAGGGGGAGTACTTCGAAGAACGCCGCCAAATCGAAACCCACGAAAAACTCACCCTCGACCAATCCCTCGCCCTCGGAGTCGACTTCTCCAACACCCCCGCCTGGTCCGCCTTCTCCTCCTTCTACGACAGACCCTGGTTCGCCCGCATCTGGGTCGTGCAGGAACTCCTCCCGGCGCGGGAAGGCCGGGTCGTCTGCGGAAACCACTCCGTGGACTGGCACGCGGTCAAATCCGCCGCGGCGTGGTACGTGCACAAAGCCGGGTATATCTCCGAGTCCCTCGACCCGACCCGCGAAACCGACGGGGTGGCCCACGCCAACCGCATGAACCTGATTTGGACCTGGCGCTTCGGCTTCGACATGATGAGGCACATGACTCACCAGGTCGTGAGGCCGACGTTCAAGTGGTCGTTCCCTTCGCTACTGCAGACCTTCAGCCGCAGGTTGGCGACGGATCCGAGGGACAAAGTCTACGCGCTCGTAGGGTTGGCGAGGACGGAGTTCCTCCCCGAGCAGGAGGAGGATCAAGCCCGGGCTGCGCTCATGAGGCCGGATTACGGGAAGACTCTCGTCGAGGCTTACCGAGACGTGATCCAGGGTTTCCTCAGGCGTCAGATGGCCATCGGCGGCGATGCGGATACGCTCGAGCTGCTGTGGGACGCGGTTATCACGCCTTTCCCACCTGGCTCTGGGGCGCCGAGTTGGCTCCCCGACTGGAGCGCGACGCCCGAGCATGAGGTTCATGGTGGGGCGTTGCCGGTGGAGTTTTCAAGTAGGGAGACGGCGTACGCTTACCGGAAACCTCCCGACGGGGATTTGGGGCTTTTGCTGCTTGAGGGGGTTATCTTGGGCACGGTTGCGTATCAGTCGGAGTGGTCCTGCGCGGCGGAACTGGTTCAGACGCTTAGGGAGTCGAGGGAGGAGTTTGTCGAGCTTTACAAAGAGGTTTGTGGGACGAGGAAATATCTTCATCCTACTGGAGAGAGTGATGAGAGGGAGGACATAGGGACGGCGTTTGCGATGTCCATCACCGCGGGAACGCTGTTCAAGGGGTTCAAGGAAAAGGGCACGTCGGAGGAGGTCTACGCTGACAATTTGGTGGAGATGGTCGAGACGTTACTTTTGCCTCAGGCAACCGAGGAGGAGAATAGGTTCAGGTATGGAGAGTTGGGACCGTACTTTGAGCTGGGTTTGCCGAATTTAGGAAGTGAGTGGGCGATGTCGATACGACGCATGTATTGTCGGGATCGGTGGTTTATCACCAACACCGGATACGTAGGGATCGGGAATATGCATATGTTGCCTGGGGACGTGATTGCTGTGGTTCATGGGTTGGATCGGGCTTGCGTGCTGAGACCTGTGGGGGAAATGGAGGTGAAAGAGAGGGATGGGGAGGTGCTGAAGAAGTTCGTGTTTGTTGGAGAGGCCTATTGCAGAGGTGCGAAGAGGAAGCTTCAAGGAATGGAAAAGGATGAGAATGGAAAGGTGATTGGGGAGGTTTTTGTTCTTGCTTGAGGAAAGAAGTATGTGGACACATCTCCCTCCACTTTGATGTTTTGCGTTGATCACCACAATCCATGTGTATATATATTGCAAGCAAGGATGTTCTCCCTTGGAAGGCTGTCAAGATCTCTTCAGAAAATCGAAATCACCTTATCAACGTACTTCATATTTCAGATGTGTGCGTAAAAATCGATAGGCTTGGGAAGGTACCGACATAGTTATAGTAATCATCGACTCTCAGGTCTACAGTCCAGTAGAGAATACTGAGAGATACCTTGCATGTCAAGTTTGATTGCCGGCTTCACGACCGGAGGCTGTCAAAATCTTCCTCACCACTGTTGAGCAGCGTCGAATGTACATCGCCAAAGAGTAATAATTGAGAACAGATGCTTCGCGTCTTCCAAAAGACCACAAATACAATCTCCCGCGTTAAGTGTACCAATGGCATAGTCCTACCAATGAACTCGAACTTCCATCGCTTTACTGAGACCTCGAAAATTGCGATTCATCGACAAGAGCAAAAATAATGCGTCGGCCGGGAATCGAACCCGGGGCTCATCGAATCGAGCTACAATGGTAGCTTTGATGGCAACGATGAATTTTACCACTAAACCACCAACGCTGATAAGAAGGCTGACCAGGGATTGATTATGACGTTTGACTCGATGGTGATTGCAGAAGGCATGTCATCTAATCCGTCTACACGGCCCAGTACAAAGGGTACCACGAAACATCTACTCCCTAGTCAGCTCTTCAACTCTTCATCTGGTCCATGATATTGCCAAGCTTCGGCGAACATCCTGACTCGGATGTATAGACATAGTTTACTCTCGTTAGTAAAGTCGGTCACGAGCGTGTTCTATGACAGGACTTGGAGGCTGTCCTTCGACAGATACCATCAGTGACCATGCTGTAGGACAGTTTGGAGTATCATGAATGATATAAGGCTAGGTCGCAGAGCCTCTTAGTCTAACAACATATCGGAACCATAGATGCACACTGCATGACATTGGGCAAAGCTAAACTCGAAGGATCGATTAGCGATGACATGGAAATTGACGGCGTGATGATCGACATCGAAATTCGGGTGCCTGAAATTTCTCGTCAGCCCGAATCACCGTAGTCTGAGTCAGGCCTTCCCTGTGAGCCACGCGGCCGCGTAATCTTGCAACCAACAACCCATTGAATACGAAGAACTGCTCAAGTCGTCTCTGAGATTCCTAATAAACGCCGCATTGTCATCCGCAACGTAGCCGCAGATCTCTTGGTAATTGACTTCGTCTTCGCTAAACCGATGCAACGTCGAACAGTGCCTCTTTCGATCCCCCAACAACCATGCTTAAATACAATTGTCAATTCATGGGAAGGCCAACTCCTTGCTTTTGTTCATCTCTTCTAATCTGTTACGCTTATTGACCTGTTGTTATGCTGACCAAAGTGGTCTTCGCACTGGGTCTGGTGACTGCCGTTGCACTCGCTAAACGTGATGTAAACGAGAAATTCGAGGTGCGATCGAGTTTCAAGGGCGATGCAAACACGCCTTCATCGTCTCTGACAAACAAGACAAAACGTAAGAGTGGCAATGAAATGAAGTATGCAGACTACTGACAGGGTAACATCAGCTTTCGTAGTGGACGGTACAAAAATTCCGGACGTACCTTTTGACATTGGCGAATCTTACGCTGGTACTCTTCCAATAAGTACGAATCAGTCGGATGTGAACCGCTTATACTTCTGGTACTTTCCATCGAAGAATCCTTCGGCCAGCAACGAAATCACCATATGGCTGAACGGAGGACCGGGATGTAGCTCATTGCTGGGCCTCCTCCAAGAGAACGGTCCCTTCCTATGGCAGCCAGGGACCTACTCCCCAAAGCCCAATCCCTTCTCCTGGACCCGACTGACCAACATGGTATACATCGACCAACCAATAGGCACGGGCTACAGCCCCGCAGCCCCCGGCGCCCCAGCCAAAATCACCAACCAAACCATCGTCGCCCAAAACTTTTTAGCATTCTGGAAGAACTTCATCACCACCTTCGACCTGCAAAACCGCAAAGTCTACCTCACGGGCGAAAGCTACGCAGGGAAATACATCCCCTACATCGCCCACGCCATGCTCCAGTCGAACGACACCAAATCCTTCAACCTCAAGGGAATCTCCATCACCGACCCCGTGATCAACTCCCCCAACGCCCAAGTCTACGCCCCCGCCGTAGGGATGGTGAACTCCCACTCCTCCCTCTTCGGCCTGAACTCCACCTTCCTCGCCCACCTCAACACCCGTTCCAAGTCCTGCGGATTCGAATCCTTCATGTCCTCGGCCCTGACCTTTCCCCCTCTCCGCAAACAACCCCCGGCACCCTCGGGGTTCGCTCCGGGCTGCACGCTCTGGAGCGACGTGAACGAGGCCGCGAACTTCGCGAACCCGTGCTACAACGTCTACCACATCCTCGACTCCTGTCCTTGGCAATGGAACGTCCTGGGTTTCCCCGGCTTGGCGTGGGGTCCGGACGACTACTTCAACCGCTCGGATGTGAAGAGGGCGGTGAACGCGCCGGAGAACGTGAGCTATGAGGTCTGCGGGAATCCGACGTTGGGGATCGATACGAGTCCGCCGAGCAGTTGGGAGGTGCTACCCAGGGTGATCGAGATGACGGGGAGGGTGCTCGTGGGGAACGGGGGGATGGATTTTAACATCCCCATGAACGGGACGTTGGGGGCGATTCAGAATATGACTTGGAATGGGAAGCAGGGGTTTCGGACGAGGCCCGGGGAGGGGTTCTTCGTGCCGTATTATGATCAGTTGGTTGGGCAGGTGAAGGCGAATCAGCAGTGGCCGACTTTTACGGGTGGGGCGGGGGTTTTGGGGACGACGCATACCGAAAGGGGGTTGACTTTCTTTACTGTTGATCGGTCTGGTCATGGTGAGTTTTCGCGGATTGGAGATCGGTGAGATGGGCTCCGGCTGACGTTGTCTTTTTTGCAGAAATTCCACAGTATGCGCCCGGAGCGGCGTACCGTCAACTGGAGTTTTTGCTGGGTCGCATCGATAGCCTGACGCAGCAGGGTGGCTTCACGACACCCCCTGGAGTTTGATGTGATCTCGAGGACTCATGTCTCTGCTGCTGGCTCCTGCGACGGTGTTCTTCCACGAAACCGAGAAGACCACACTTGACGATTCGAAACCCTGCGACGCAGCGTTGGCGAGGGAATGGTCACGCTGGGAGGCTTGATTCAGGACCATGATTGCTCATAGGAAAACCTTCGAGCTTCTGCAGCACATAGCCTCCTCTGATAGAGAGCATCGTACTTTAATCTACGATATTGTTGAAGACATTGACGCTCAGATTCGTGGCCGGCTTCTCCATCATCAC
>JAOSBP010190545.1:0-13642 GCA_027563825.1 Erythroxylum mucronatum
TCCAATTAACTGATCTAAATAGACCACAAAAATTAAAACATGCCTCAAAATAAATAAAACAGGTTTGGGGCCCAACAAAACTAATGTCAAAAATAAATATTAAAACACATAAAAAAGCCAAATAATATTATATAACTCTCAAAATAAACATGAAGATGGGTTTGTGAGTATTATAAGAATTATGTGTAAAACATAAGGGTAAAAGAGACTAAAAAATAAACTCATTAATTGATCTGAAAAATCTACCTAAAAAAGTGCTTTTTTGAGAAGCTCTAAATTTTAGCTTCTTAAAAAGCTATATTTTGGCTACCAAAAAAACCATATTTATTAAAGAAGTGCTTTTCAGTTTACAGTCAAACACTTATTTTTCTAAAAAATGACTTTTGTGATGGAGAAAAGTGCTTATTGACCTTCCAAAAGCCCATCCAAACAGGCATTTAATTAGGAACTATTGCTACATTATAACCTTTCCAATCTTGAAATGACATTATTCTAAATAAGATAAACCTTAATTAGGATTTACTTCTAAAATAAATATCCTTGTCTCCTTAAACTCAAATATCAACTCATGCATAGAACAATAGATATCTTATACTTCTCAAGTCTCTAATATCTTAAATACTAAACATCTTTATCACATTATATATGTACTTGGATTCAGATTAGATGAACAACTTTCATTATATCTTTATAGATCTAATTCCCAGAATCAAGTTGTTACCTTTTCTTATCCAATAAGAGTTGTTCTTGGACAAATATGTATTTAACAATTGAAAATTAGAATTGTTGTTATCTATGAGCAATATGTTTCTACATACTCCCACTGAATAGGACAACCATACTCCCACTAACCTTATTGTAGACATGATAAATTCACAATCATCTTCAAAACAAACTCTTTTAATTCATCATAAAAGTGAACCTTTCATCGTCTCGTATTTTTCAACTGTACATCAAATGTATCAACAAAGGCACTAGTTCCAGATTGATGTACTGTCATAAGATTTGAACTTTTCAAATGTCATCTTATTCTCACCACTTATCTTGAGAATCATTCTCCTATAAGTATTTATTGAAACAAACAGTTTGTTCAATAAGTATGTAAGATTATATCCAATATTTTGGATTACTCATAACCTTTTATTATCTAATTTAGTTCTAAACTAAAAGGATAATGCATGCTTCAGGTAAGCATCACATCCTTAAATTACTAACTTTGACTCTTTCAAAGACTTAGTGCTTCATATCTAATATGAAATATTGCTAATTGATTCAATTGTAACTATTAAAGGTAAGTCATTGTACTAGGCATCGCTATAGAAGAAAAAATATTACATCCTACAATATTTCATTTTGTATTTTCCTCTTTATATAAACTCATACTCTTATGAATTCAGTTATGAACGTATTCACTAGAAAATCTCATTCCCTATAGATAACCGAAAATTTAAAACTCACCACAACAATTTCATCGAAGTGCTTCAACATTTTCAATGCTTAATTTCTACTTAGAATTAAACAATTTGAACTTTTAAAATTTTAAATCAACATTTCATTTAATACATATGACTATATCACATAAAGTCATTAGTAATATAATGAAATATAAGTATTATCCTTTTACGAATTGTTATTCCATCTAGTACATCACATGTATAAATTTAAAAATTCAATATCATCATCATCCTTTCACCAAAGGTTGATTTGATTATTCTCCAACTTTACAAGTTTCACAAGTTCCATATGATTTATAATCAAAAGGATACACATATCCTTATATGTAACTTTCTGATTCTTGTTATGTTGATTTAACCAACATGACATAAAAGGATACTCTTGGTTATCTAACTTTGTATTCTTGCCATTTATGTTAAGCATAAGTCTCCTTTGATCCAGCATATACAAACTATTTGCATAAACTTGGATCAACTACTTTGACTCAACAATCTATTTCTTATCATGCTTTGAACATTATAATAATGTTGAATCCAAATTTAGTATCAAATACTCATAAGTATGAGTTAGAAATGCATATGATCATTATTATATCTCTTATAGGCAAGAAAAGTTATGCAATCATTTTCTTCTAATGATAACTAGTATCATTCTACAGCAAATGCCCTTAATTGTAGTCCATATTTGTGCTTTTAGTAGGCTAAATTAAGTGGACCAATTCCAACAAGGTACTATACCTTTTAGCTCTACTTTATATAACCTCTTGCATCTTGTTATCATGGCGTTGAGTGTTGACATACATCTTACATGTTATCAAAGTTTATGAGACATTAGTCAACTCAAAATGTCAATACATTTTGTCATCTATATGATTTTGACATATTCATAAAACTTTAACACCAAATCCTCAACAAGGATTATAACAAATTTGCATAATGGGCATACAATTTTCTTTTCTAACTTTTGAAAATTCTTCTCAAACATAACCTATGTCCAAGAAATTGAGTTCACTAACTTAGTATCAACTATACTAAACAAGATAAATTTCACTCAAAACAAAAATAAGTGTAAGAACAATTAAATAATTAATTATATGCCAAGACTACAATAAGATTAAGACTTTAATCATATATTTGGTTATTCTCACTATTTTATTCGAAATAATACCCCTCACAACTATTTGGAAATATTACTTTAATCTTTCTAGTGGGCTAGGATCCCATTCAAATTTAATTGATCTTAAGTTTGCTCTACAAACCAACTAAACTTAAATTAGGTAGATAACAACTTTATTAATCACATCTCATATGACTCCTAGATTCGTTAGGTGACAACTCTTGCCAAAACATATCATATATGTTATTCTTAACCCTGACTCTAAATTCGTGTGATCATGAGTTTACTCATCCAAATCACACAAATTTAGTTAAGTAGAACCCTTTGTCATAAAACTAAACATGTTCGGGTTAAACTAGCCTTTAGTTTGCTCAATAAACCTACTATAAACAAAACTCTGGTTTATTCTTATAACAATCATCTATCCTAAATTGCATGTAAAATATTTAACATATAAAACATACAATTATTATGCATCCCTTATATATATCTACCATATAAATAAAGTATGTACCTTATGCACTCATAATCAAATTATATGCATAAAACTTGAAACTTTGATTTTCATAATCTTAAGTAATGTTTTCAACTCTTTGAACAATTACATTAGATTAAACTTATTGATTCCTAAATAAACTAAATTCCTAATCCAAATAGAAATTTATTTTGATTTGGAAACAAAATTCCAATTGCAAACTATTTACAATTATCTTTACTCCTTTAAAAAATTTAATTGAAAACAAATTTTCAATAACTTATACTACTTACTTATTATAGTTTAAAAAAACTCCTTTTCAAAATTATATAAATAACAAATTCTAATCCAATTAGAAAACTAATTCTAATCTAATTAGAAATTACTATTTCTAATCTAATTAGAAATTGCTTTTCCTTAATTAGAACACTATTTTCTAATATTAAAGGAAAATACTTTCAAAATTAAACAAAACACTTTTAAATTTAATTAAAAAAGTCATTACATATTTATTTAGAGATCGATTTCTTAATTAATTAGGAAATCTTTCTTTAACAGATCAGAAAACTATTTTTCAAAAATATTAAAGAAATCTCATTTTTCTTAATTAATAAATAAAACACTTTTCAAATATTTAATGAAGAAAAATACTTTTTCTAATAAATCAAGAAACTTATTATTCATAAATAAAGAAACAATTTCTAAATTAAATTGAATAATAATTCTCTAAACAAATATAATAGTAAATTTAATTTATCTCAATCAAATTGAAATAAACAATTTAATTAAGAAACATTTTTCCTAATTTCTTAAGAAAACACAGTAGTCTAATTAATTAATTTCATTCTAATTGAAACTAATTACTTATAATTTAGAAATTACTTTTCTAAACATAATTAAGAATCAATGTAATTATTAATCTTAATCATATTAAGAAAAATAATTACTTTAATTTTGAAATTAAGATTTCATCTTAATTAATATAATCTCATTATAATTTATAACATAATCCAATTATGAAAGAAATTATTTAAAGTCTTGGCTTGATTGTAATTATTGATTTGATAACTAATTTAATTTAATAATTCAACTCTTGAAAAATTAAAGTAAATTAAAAAAATTCCTAATACAATTTACCCTGAAACAATTTTCAACAATTGGAAAAAACACTTTTTCAATTTTAATAGGAGTGTAAACTAATTTAATTACCATTAAATTAATTTAACTGAAATTAAGGTTTTTAATACATTAAAATCAAATAAATTAAGAGGAAAGGATGTCGTCAGAACAACTTCAACGACTGGCGCGTACAGACCACGCGCCAGTCACATCTGTTCAAAAGTTTTGGCGAGAATCGTCTTCACAGACGTCCTCCACTCCAATGACGGGTCATCAACCGCCGGTCCATCTTCTTGACATGTTCCCTGTTTTGCTCCTGAAACGTGGGTGCGTGTGCTAATTTTTCTCCGACTGCAGGGTAACGTTCTATTCTCTCACGTCACCAGCCTCTCCCCTTCGCCTCTTCTGTCTCACACAGTCACCTGCGTCTGTGGTCCCTCTGCCCAATGCATTGTCTGCTGCTGAATGGGCGTGAATCACCCTTGGCGTCGTTAGCCAGTGGCCTTCGTTCCAGCGGCTGCTGTTAGCCGCTAATTTCAGCCCTTGTTCGAAAAATTAAACAGAAGATGCAAAACAATTTTTCTTATGAACTAAACAGGCAGTAAACGCAAAATGTTCCAGAATCAATACACGCGTACGTATGGTCGCAAGCATGGGCAGATGCAGAGAGAACAATTTTCCAAATTTTTTTGTTGAAAACATAAATCCAAGCATAATGAGTTTTCAGAACATACGAAAGACTCAAAAAGATGTTATCTCAAAACATAAACATAGGCATACAGAAAACGATTTTCAGAAATCAAAACAAAGAGCAGTCGTGGAAACATTTTCCACAACAAGGATTTTGTTGTTCAGAACAATAACCGATTAACAAAGAAAACAAGACCCAGAAGCAAAAACAGGAACAGTCGCGAAATACAGACAGATTCGAGTTCTTAAAACCTTAATTTTTTTCGAATTAATAACAATCAAGCACAATTCAAGTTAAACAATTAAAGAAGGTGTTGATATCATTGATGAAATTCAACCGAGAACAAATCACAAGTGCAGTAGAAAACAAAAAATTTTATGAATCCTGATAATTGGTTAACTTGAATAAAACAAAAATACGAATCATAAGAAATTGTACCTTGTTCTAGTTCCCGTTGAAAATCCTTTGGAACTTTTCCTGATTTGTCAACATTGAGCTATTCAAATATCCAACTTCTGATGGTATCACGTAGTAATTTTTCAAGACTCTTTTGAGAGAAAGAATACAAGTGATAGCTTCTTAACGTTCTTCTTATTAATAGAAAAATCATTAGGATTTTTAAACTTTTATTAAAATTAAATTCTTTTATTATAATTATAATTAAAATCAAATTCAAATTCTAATTTTAATAAATTTAATTTTAATAAAATCAAATATCTCATACTTGATCTTTAAAGTTTCTCAAATTTTATAATTAAGTCTACCTTAATTAAATTGATTTTTTCTTTTACAAATTGCTCTTTGATGTGTGACCTATTAGGTTCCTAATATATTGCTAATAATTATAAATTACAATTCTAATTCACAATTAGAATTAGATAAATTAAAGCTCCTTTTAATTTATCTTTAATTCTCTAATTAAACAATTTATAATCATAGGTCAAAATTGACGTCTAGTAACATGCCATGATCACCCAAATATTATGAATGTTAAAGTGGTTTGACTTAACCTGTCTATATATGGTTATGATGTATAATTTAATCCTTTCGTCATCCAATATTCCAATTGGACAGAATATGAATATAGTGTCTACTCTTTTATTTCAATTATGTTCATTCTTGCTAATTAGTAATTGATTTATAATTGAAATTTGAAAATACCTTTTCAAATGTCAATTCACTCTGGTCAGAGAATTCCATACATCACTACTAATAAAAAATAGTGGAACATTCTCTTTAATTACTTTAAGTAGTGAATCCTTTATTGACTTACTCAACTATCTCTATATGGTTCATACTGCATCCAATCACTACCAAATGAATTATCCTAGGACAGTTCATAAGTAGCATCAAAATACAGTAATTCTCACACAATATACCTTGGTAATTTCAAGTCTAAGGATCAATTATACAATCATCACTATGAGAAAATCGACAGGCATATAAGTAATATTTCATTTGGGATTCTTATAGCCGGGTAAGTTCAGTGACTTATTCTCTAATAATCACCCACGCATTAGTTTAAGTATCTCCATACTTTAATTTATGAGATCAATTACTTTCTTCATAAGAAAGAAATATAGTATGTGCTAGTTTTACCATTTCAACAATATCCCGTCTTGATGAAACTATAACTAGGAACATTTAGGAATAATACAAAAACGTAAATTGAATCTCACAATTATGGTCTCATCATAATTTCAATTACACATTAATTATTCAAAGGATTTTATCTTTAGTATTAAAACATCAAATGTAATTAATACATAAAGATAAAGAATGCCTTTATTAATAATTTTGTCACTAAACTACAACCAAAGTGATTGGCTGTAGGGCATAAACCAGCATAAATATCCTTAACTCTCAAACTATTACAATTTACAACAGGAGTTCATAATGAGAAAACAACCAAGTAGAAGTCAAACTTGAAACAAAAATATTTACAATTACATTACATATATATAATTTAACATATACATCAAATGTAAGTAAAATTAAAAGAAGAGAAAAAACAAAAACCTAAAACTAAATTCAATTATCTACGGGAGGATATCGCTATAACTGCACTGACACCAGTTATCATTTGGTATAAAATTCTCATCATTAAGAGGAGCTGCATCATCATCATCATCATTCAAATTCAATACACAAAATGGCATGTCAATGCTTTCTCATCCAAGATTATCTTTTAAGTCATTCACATCCACCAAATTTAGTTCCCCAAAAACCCATCCCGCCAAAAATGATCGATATTATCAAGAAAAATTGGATCAGTTAAACTACTTGTGCTATTAAAACTCCTAGTAAATAATAAAATTTAATTATTAGAAAACTATAAGAAATTATTTCGAAATTAACAATAATAATAATGATAATAGCATACCTTTCTCGAAGCTTTAAACTGTAACGAACAAAAATCAAGTCATTTAACCTCTTATGCTGCTCCGATCTATTTCTTTTCTTAAAATGGATAAATTTAAATGTGCTCGAGTTTCGTTCACAACCTGTTGCACTCACACATTAACTTAAAATTTGAATTGCAAACCTTTGCAATTTTGGAATACCATTTTTGAATTGATCCCACCAAAATGTAAGGTTTCGATCATGCATCTCATACATAATATATATATATATCAAATATACGCAGCAGAAAATAAAATGAAACCTCAAAAACCATATATACTTATGCATATAGATATAGAAAACAAAAACATGAAATGTAAGATGTTTACATACCTTTTCGACGATCTCCTTCGTTCTTTAATCTTCTCCGCGTTGGGTTGTCGTAAACCATAACGATCAACGTAGACCATTTCTAATGAAAGTCCACACGAAGATAGAAGGATGAAACCTCACTAGGAGATGGCTAGAATTATTTCTTTGTGCTAGCAGAGACAAGAACTTTTGTGAGAGCTAGAGAGAAAAAGAGTGTGCGTTTGTAAGAAAGAACCTTTCTTTCAATTGTGTCTTACATAAGATGCACGAAAATGATGATTATTTTCTGCCCTCTTTGGCCTCCTATAACCCCCATTATTAATGGGAAGTTATAGAAAGTTAATGATAATGAATAACATGCATTAATGGAAGTTATGGGAAGATAATGACTATGAATATCATGCATTAATGGAAGTTTGGGAAGTTAATGGCCAAATTACCACGATCACATTGCGATATAATCCCGAAACACTCTCTCATATCTTGAATCACCGTTCAAGACCATTTTACTCATCCTTCGGATCTCCAATGTGTGTGACCCATTAGGTTCCCAGTTATGTTAGCCACTTGAATTAATTCAAGTGAGTCATGACATATATTTGCTTTGGCCAGAGACTCCTAAGTAATGACCTCGACAAGAGACCGTGGATATCATCTCCTTCTATTAGGAGTGGTGAATCTTTTGTTGGCTACTAAATTACCTTTGAATAGCTTAAGCTGTACCCAATCATCACCCTATGAGTAACCCCTAAAAGGCACTGATAAATGGAGTCAAAGTATAGGATCAGTATTCGAGATATCCTTAAGCACCACAAGTCAAAGGATACTTGCACCATTGCTATGATGAGACTATCATTGACACTAGAAATAGAATATCCATATGATTTTCTCTTAGTAGGTCAATCCAATGATTTACTAACCTTAGTAAGCATCCACATGTTAACTCTAAACAACTCATATCTACAACATATGAGATCTACTGCTTAATTCAATCAAGGAGTATAACATGTGTTAGTTTATCCAGATTAACGATATCCCATCTCATTAATCCTATAATTAGGGAAAGTTTAGATACTAACATAACTACACATGATAGGAATCTCATTATCATGATCTCATCATGATTTCCTCCATGCTATGTTTTGTATCAAGGAATTCATTAAATCAATTTAAGATCAGCATCAAATCCATAAATGTATGAACATCGAAATAATGACAAATGTCTTTATTAATCATCAAATGATTTGTACAATAAGTACTAAAGGTGATTGCCTTTAGAGCACTTCTCTAACACAAGAAACTATAAGTCGTAAGATAATAAAAGTGGCGTTATAAAGAAAATAAAGTGATAATTAATTTTCAACAGATAAGAAAAAGGAAACAACTAATACCTAGAAAAAGTTTTCCTCTTTGTCGAATAGCAATCAACATTCCAAAATCCCCAGAAGACGCCTTATAAAGCTCCATTTGTAAGCCCAAGAGATCTTGCATCATGTCATGCCCAATAACTGTTGTAATAGTTAATATCATTCCTCTATTAACTTCAATTTTCTTAGTAAAATCTGATCTAAAATAGATACTAGTATTAAAAAATGCCCCGGCTGCAATCAACGGAGAAGAAAGTTGCCTTTCCCATCTGTCATTGATGATTGCAAGATACGGTGAGTACAAAGAAGACCTATGTATCATATTGGCCTTGATTGCTTCCTCCGCTCTCTCAATGGCATTAAAAAAACCTATTGTTGGCTTTTCTTTACTATCATCAAGTGAAGCACCCTCACCAAAGGCTCACAAACTCGGATAACAAATTGGTATTAAGACAAAAATTCTCTATCTTCTAGTATAATTTTAGAAACCTCTACTCCGACATTAGACATAGCATGCTAAGATGTAACCCACTTATCACTTATAAACATTTGTCTTAACTCTTTTTTTATTGTAATAAAAGACTAAAGTGATAAGACATTTGTTGCAAATCTTGTCACAATAGGACAACACAAATTCTTACCATTAGTAAATTCCTTTCTCATTAAATTCAATACTCATGCATGATTATAGACGAACTTAATCACCTTTTTAGTTTTCTGCATCGTCTTATCAGTAATAAGAAAATATCTAAGATCCCTTATATTATCCAACATTAGGTCAATGCAATGTGCAACACAAGGAATTCAAAAAAAGAATTATACTTATTTTGCAACCTTTTTCCTACTGCTTTATAAGTGGAACCATTGTCAATAATAGACTAAACAATATTTTCTGGCCCTACTTTATTCACAACTTCATCAAATATCTCAAACAAAGTCTCAGTATTCGTAATAAGGCCAGATGCATCAATAGATTTCAAAAACATTGAGCCATTGGTAGAATAAACTAAAAAATTAATAATAGGCTCTTGTCTCCTATTTGTCCAACCATCACACATGATTGAACACCATAAGTAGCCTAATTCACTATTCTTTCTGCCAAATAACTTATAATTGCATAAACAAAGCAACTTAAAAGTTTACCTCTTAAGTCATCATTCGAAGGAGCTTTGTATCTTGGACCATAAGAGGCTATAACATTCACCATATGCTAATAATAATACAACTGGGAAGCATTGAATGATGAACCTGTATCACGCCACTATCTAGCTACTGTCATATCTACATTGTAAGTCGCATCTTTTGATTGCATAGCACTACGAATTGAAGGCTGGGCTCTAGGAGTTGTTTGTGGTAAAAAAAACTAGTTATATGCCTTCTTCTTTTCCTAACATCAAGTTCAGGTGCTTCTTGTTGGGCCTAAGATGGAACAATACCACTACCACAACCTCCTTCAACATTTTCACAATCACCATGAAAATCAACAAACGAATTTCCACTACCAATTTCAAAATTCAACATTTCCCTTCTATCTTTCTAATGTTGATATTCTTCAAGCAATGTTTTCATTTTCTACTTCACATCATGGCTTACTTTTCTATAGGGCTCCACATCTCTTTTAACCCCAGCTAAATGTTTCTTTAATTGGGTAATTCCTCCACCTTTTAAATGTTTGTTACAAAATAAGTAAATAGTATGGTTTCTTATACTAGGAACCAATGCGACATGAGCCCAAGTTGGATCGTTGTATCTTTTTTAAGGAGTTTGATTAGAAGTACTTGAACTTCCTTCCATTTTTCTATAAAAATAAATGAATGCATATTTCAAAATAAATAACACATATTTCATTACACAATATGTATGTCCATCTTACATAATATAACTTATTTTGTATGATTACATCTTACACAATTCAATTTTATCGAACACAATTCACTATAAGTCAAAAACTAACAATTCAATTATTCAACATAAATAATTACACAAAACATACATAAATAATTCCCAGTTCCAAAAATCACAAAACATACATAATTAATTTCCGTTTCAAACAATTTATATTTCCAAATTCCAAGAACTTCCAATAATTTCATTTCTAACATTTTCCAACAATTTCAATTCAACCATTACAAAACATACATAAATAATTTCCACTTCTAACAATTTTCAACAATTCCACTTCTAACAATTTTGAATAATTTCAATTCAAAGTTTCTAACATCACAAAACATACATAAATAATTTCCATTTCAAACAATCACAAAACATACATAAACAATTTTCATTTCTAACAATTTCAATTCAAATATCACAAAACATACATAAACAATTTTCATTTTTAACAATCATAAAACATACATAAACAATTTTCATTTCTAACAATTTTCGTTTCTAATAATCACAAAACATACATAAAATAATTTTCATTTCCATCAATCACAAAATATACATAAACAATTTTCATTTCCAACAATTTTCAACTATTCCTATTTCCAATAATCACAAAATATACATAAATAATTTTCATTTCCAACAATTTTCAACAATTTCCATTTCCAATAATCACAAAACATACATAAAACAATTTCCATTTCCAACAATCACAAAATATACATAAACAATTTTCACTTCCAATAATCACAAAACATATATAAAACAATTTCCATTTCCAATAATCACAAAACATACATGAACAATTTTCATTTCCAACAATTTCCATTTTCATTAATCACAAAACATACATAAAACAATTTACATTTCCATCAATCACAAAACATATTTAAACAATTTCCATTTCCAACAATTTTCAATAATTTCAATTCAACCATTACAAAACACACATAAACAATTTTCATTTTCAATAATTTCGAAATTTGCAGTCAATACTCAATATTTTTAATAAACTTGTAACAATTATATAGTTAATACATTAATTATGTAATTTAAAATATGTGACAAGCTAATAATTGAAAGTTAAACCAAAGATTCGATCTATCTATTCTTAGTAAACTCACTCATCTTTGCCTTCCTACCAATAACTCTAAAGTAAAATTTGTTTAGATTCTAACTTTTTTTATTAAGTTTAAGTCTATTATTTTAAATGGTTTAAACTTTAAACTTCATAACTTAATTGTAAAAGTAATTATATTAAATATTTTGATCTCGTATAAATAAAGATGTAATGCAATTATCTTATAAACAAAAGATAAGATATAAATGTAAATATGTCACATTACTTAGATTTCCAAGAATGTCAATCTAATTTTTTTAATGTCAACTCTAAATTAGTAACATTATGTTTGTCCCACAACAACATATTGCATGATAAAAAATTGTCAAAAAAAACTTAGTGCATTGCTGACTAAATTAAATAACCGATGCTCTTTCCATGGATGAAAGCCAACAACTTCATTGAATCAATTTACATTTTCCAGTTCCATAGTTCCACTCCACATCCACAGTCCACATAACAAGCAACACAACAATAGATTAACAAATTCCATTCCCAAGTCACAAAAAACGCCAACAATTCCATTCACAATTTACAAAATACATAAAGTCATAAATTCACACCTAATTATTTCAGAATTCAATAACAATTTCAATGGGTCGGGTCAGGTCGAAAATAGATCCGGATCTATTTTAGATTTGACATGGAAGAGGAGATCTGAGACTCCAAGAGTGGTGGGTGGGCTAGTGTGGTGTCGGTGGTGGTGGGCGTCGAGAGAGATAATGAGATGTGTGAGAGAGAAATAAAAAAGTAGGAGAAGCCATAAGGAGAGACCAAAGGGAGGGAGGGTCGCTGGTGGTGGGCATTGGTGGTGGAGCTATAATGTCCCCGAAGAAGAGAGAGGGCCACTGGAGTGGGTGTCGGTGAGATAGAGTTAGTGAGATGTGAATACCGTCTGTACCGGCCAGCACTAAGTGAGAAAGACCAATACTGACTAGTATTTACCAGCGGTACAAATGCCCCTCTATCTCGTACCATTTTCTAGCTGGTACAGTACGTACTGTTCAGTATGAAACGAAATTCAAAACCATGGTCTGGACAAGCTTTATTTGCGATTCAAGTCCTCTATTCTAACCTTGTTTTGCGTCAAATACGGCGTCATTTTATAGTAAAAATTACATTATATTATGTGCAAAACCTAGAAAACAACGTCATATTGAGCACAGAATAGAGTTAAAACAGAATAATTAAAACATAAGATTTGGTCTCCTTTATTGGCGACTTTTGGCCTTTTGTCATGATAAGACCACAAACTGGCTATACTTCACATGCAAAAGAGATTAACCATTAGCATTATCACGTAGTCGCATTAAATCATGTTTCTTTTTTCTTTTAACTTATGCACAATTGTGTTATAATTGGATCGTTTTCTAAAATATGTTCGCTTGAGGGACAATTTGATAAAATCATTGGAATGTTAAGACACATTTGGAAAAATCATTAGCATAAGGGATTTAACATAAACATTTAGACCTAAATGATAGGTAGAATAATATTATACATACCTAAAGAGGAAATACTATGAAAGTGCTAAGAATAGTATAAAAATTACTTTTCATCATTTGCATAATATATGAACAAATGCACCAAACTTATCAATTTAAGCATTGATGCAACTACTCCCTCCGATTCATAATAAGTGTCGTTTTAGAAAAACGCACGCTTATTAAGAAAGCTAATGAAATTATAGATAT
>JAOSBP010190693.1:0-13628 GCA_027563825.1 Erythroxylum mucronatum
ATTTTAAACCATATGAAACATAAATGAAAATATATCTAACCAAATCTTTTATATGGATTATAATATAAGTAAATTTATATAAAATAAATATTAAAATATATAAGAAGTTAAATAATATTATATAAATCTCATAATAATATTCAAGTTAAGCAAATAGTTAAATATATAGTAAACAAAAAGATGAGCTTGTGAGTATTGTGGGAATTATGTGTAAAATATAAGGACAAAATGGACTAAAAAATAGGCTCATTAATTGATCTGAAAAATCTACTTGAAAAAGTCACTTGAAAGTTTTTTTTAGAAGCTACAAATTTGAACTTCTTAAAAAATTATATTTTTCTGCACAAAAGTTATATCTATTAAAGAAGTGCTTGTTTATTTTACAGTCAAACACCCTTTTTCTTAAAAAAGACTTTTGTGGTGAAGAAAAGTACTTAATGACCTTCCAAAAGTACATCCAAACAGACACTAAACTATCTGAGACTTAATTATTTTAAATAAAAAGAATGTCATTTTGTTTATAAAAATTGGATTTTAAGACGGTTTGAGTTTAGACTTAATACATGAGTCGATAAATTGAAAATACCTGAATTTGAGTCTATAGGTCGGTCCATTATTATCCCTAGTTTTATTGTGACGTTCATATTTATTTATTTTAATTAAAATTTAATTATTATTATTAATTTTTATAAATCATAATTATTACTAATTAATCACAATCAATCTTAATTTGAGATTAAAATTATTCTTTTTAAAAAAGTCAACGGTCTGGACTTTAGCAATCAGATCAACGTGTAGAATGCGAGTTGGGTGCACCCAACGAAAAAACATAAGGAATCTCGAGGAATTTCGGCTCTTACTTTTTTTAATTAAAATTAAAGAGGAAGAAGAAGATGATGACGAGGAAGAGTTGATGAGAAGCAAATGGTGCAGAGTGCAGAATAATTACTGCTTTTCTTTACTGATTAAGAATCAATTCGACAGTTTCACCGAATCTACTCGAAAGCGATGGGTTTGGCGGAGGAATCTCAGATATCGCCGAGCGACGCGCATCCCGGCAAGGAGCAACAGGCCGCCGGCGTCGGGATCCTCCTCCAGATCATGATGCTCGTCCTCTCCTTCGTCCTCGGTCACGTCCTCCGCCGTCACAAAATTTATTACCTCCCTGAAGCCAGCGCTTCTCTTCTAATTGGTATTGCAAGATTTTTTTTTTTTTTAGATTTCGGGAATTGTGATCAAACTCAATGTCCCTGTAGTTAAGTTTATGAGATTGTGATTTTCAGGTCTGATTGTCGGTGGGCTAGCTAATGTATCTGATACAGAAACTAGTATCAGGTCGGGTTCTTTCCTTATTATTACCCATTACTACCGCTACTATTACTCTTTCAGCTTTTTTTATTCCCAAAAAATTGTTACTTCACTTGAAATTTATTCGTTTTTTGTGATTGTAGGGCGTGGTTTAATTTTCATGAAGAGTTCTTCTTTCTGTTTCTGCTTCCTCCCATTATATTATATCCTAACTAGTGATTTCGTTTTAGTTTCATTTGTTCTAATGTTCATTCTTGTTAAAATATGTTGCTCTATGGATATGTTTTTTTCCTTGACACAAGTGTCTCGTACTCAGTCAGGGTTCAGTCTATCGCCTGTAAGTAGTAGCCTGCTGTTCTCTTTTTTAATTGCAAGTTGCAGCTTTGATTTTAATACTTGCATGCCTTCAAATCATGCTGTATGACCCACGTCGTGTTTCTTCTTCCTTTTTTTTTTCCTTTTGTTTATTCTTGCAGAAACCCTTTTTCTCTAACTTTGGGGCTATTGTCACGTTTGCCATCCTAGGAACTTTTATAGCATCGATTGTCACTGGTGTTCTAGTGTAAGTACTTTAATTTTCACGAGAGAATTATAGTTCTGTTGCAACAAGAAATAAACTGCCTTACTGTTTTCAAATGATTCTTGGTTCAGTTATCTTGGCGGTTTGATGTTCCTCATGTACAGACTTCCATTTATGGAATGCCTGATGTTTGGTGCTCTTATATCAGCAACAGATCCTGTCACCGTTTTGTCAATTTTCCAGGTATCCCAAGTGTGACTGTCTTTGTGTTGTAGATAATGACAAATTAAATAAATGAAAAAACAAAAAGATTCATGATTGACCCAAGCCATTTAGAACATAGTGGGTATACACAATAATATGATATAAGTTCCTGCAAGTCTGTAAGGGTTCAAAATATCCATGTTGAGCTCCTGCATGAATGGTAGGTGTAGGATCTACTTTCCATTTTTTTTCTTCACACCTTGACTCACTGTTTGTTGTTTGATTGTTATGGTTTTGTTTGTGACAAGCATTTCAATGTGTGAAAACATAATGAATGATGATGAAGGAAAAAGGAATTGATGTATGATAAGAAATTCTGATTGGTAGGAAAAGAAGATTGAATCCACTTGTTACTCAATTTTAATGACTTTTATGTCTATACTTCTGATATTTATGTTGGAAATTTCTTATTATGTCATTTCCTTCACGTTTATGTAATATGTAATCACAGGAACTTGGCACAGACATGAACCTCTATGCATTAGTGTTTGGGGAATCTGTTTTGAATGATGCGGTAGGTACTTCCATATTGTTGGTCGGTATTAATTTGTGGTTACTTTTTATATATTTCTGATAATATTTATTGTTTGGCTTGCTCCATTTCTTTTGTTTTGCAATGCATAGATGGCAATATCCTTGTACAGGTATATTTAAATGTTACTTTTGATTTTATTACCTGCTCCATAGACAAAGTTCTATGCAATTTCAGCAGTATTTTGCTGTGCAGGACAATGTCCATGCTAAAGAGTAATCCTTCTTCTGGGCAGAATTTCTTCATGGTGATTGTCAGGTTTCTTGAAACATTTGTAGGCTCAATGTCTGCAGGTTGGTTTTCCGTTACTTCTGTTTATTACTAAACGTTAATCTTATTCAATATTATCCATGTTTGTGTTGCTTTCTTGGAGTTCTTGAGTTATTTTTGTGGCTGTTTTGGCTTCCATAGGTTTGTGTCTGAATTGGCAGCTTACTCGGACCATTTTACTCCAAATATAAGAGTAGTGGAGTATAGGTTGGGGACCATTTTTCTGGAATGCTTTATTACTATTCAACCTTTCTAAACGTGGAGTTCCTTCCTGAATCTCTTCTTCTATTTAATGAAATTCCCAAATGTCCAGCCTTCGATTATAAGGATCAAATATGTCTATCTAGTAGCAATAGTACTGCACGCCCTTGGTTATTTATTATCAGCAGTGATATTGTGGGATGGAGAAATATGCCTTGGTTCATATGACATGGAAATAAATAAATTTAAATTTAGCTGTGATAAATTGATAACTGCAAATTCAGCGTAATAGACAATGGCCCGAGCTAATAAATTCCAATAATGTCTCTACTACAGAGCTTGTTGCCTGGATATCTAGATTTCCTCTTGTGACATTGGTGAGAGTATAGTTTCTCTTTATTCACGTTCCTTGAATGTTCTCTTTCCTTAAAGATGAAAGCTCTAATCCTCATTTAGGCATTCCAACAAGGTGAAATGTTTTCAGATACTGCACAAATACTTGCCAATTTTTGTTTCTAATATGACTAGTATTAATTTCTAATTTGACAACTTGTTTATCATCCATTTTTTTTAATATCATATTTGATGGCAACAAATGTGCGCTGCATTTTATGCAGGTGTAGGAGTTGGATTTACTTCAGCATTGATATCCTTTTCAGTCTATCTTTTAGTCCTTGAATCAAAATTATGCACTAATATTATTTCTGCATGTTTAATGGTGTTTGTTAATCCTTAATTCCTTGAACCTGTTCAAGTATGCTGGGCTGGATATTGACAAGTGAGCATATTCTGTAAAGCAACCTTTATGGTCATTTGTTCACAATGAAATTGAGGATTAACGCCCATCTTTCTTTTTCCCTTCTCAGTCTTCAAAATTTGGAGTGCTGCCTTGTCGTTCTGTTTCCATATTTCTCGTATGTTATCCCTCTGCTTGAGTCTCTCTACTTCTGTGGTTTTTTTTATTTATACATATGACATCCAATTTTGACGTGAAATCTCTCTGCATGTTTCTAGTTACATGCTTGCGGAGGGTCTTGGCCTTTCTGGTATTGTGTCAATATTGTTCACAGGCATAGTAAGTTAACAAAGATGAATTTTCTGTACAGCTACAATATTATTATTGGAGCAATGGTACTGACTTTTTTAATCCCTTTCTAGGTCATGAAGCATTATACGTACTCAAATTTGTCAGAAAATTCTCAGCGATTTGTTTCTGCATTTTTTAATCTCATATCATCTCTTGCCGAGACATTTGTGTAAGCAAACAATTTTCCTGTTCTTATTCATTATTGAACTACTACTTTATCCTGCATTCACTTATTTGTCGAATTGCAGATTTATATACATGGGGTTTGATATTGCAATGGAAAAGCACAGTTGGTCTCATGTTGGATTTATCTTTTTCTCAATTGTATCCTTTTGTAATTTCTCAAGTAAGCAGAATAGCAACAATTATGAAACATCCCTCGTTGTCATTCCTTGACTTGCTCTTGACTGTGGCAGATATTCATTATAGTTGCAAGGTATGCACACTGAATATGCTATAAATGGACAGACAATATAGTTTCTATACATATAAACAAGTATTATATTTGCTGTATATATTGAACTTTTGCCAGTGAATTGGAATTTAACGCAACTGTTTATAGCTTTAGATGGTGCATCCCTTTCATCCCAAATTGTAACATTTGTGATTATATTGTATTTTTATCCTCTTATTATTCATGTGTTTTTGTTCATGTTAATATTTGTAGGGCGGCAAATGTCTTCTCTTGTGCATATTTAGTGAATATGGCTCGGCCATCACAGCGTCATATACCTTTAAAACATCAGAAAGCTCTTTGGTACAGTGGTAAGATTAGCAGAAACTACTAATTTGATGAACCCTTCATTGCTGTAATGTTACTTAATTCCAACGTGTTATTGGTGATTTGGTGCGAATAGGTCTTCGAGGTGCTATGGCTTTTGCTCTTGCTCTGCAGTCTGTTCACGATCTCCCAGAAGGACATGGCCAAACTATATTCACAGCCACCACTGCCATTGTTGTTTTGACGGTAGGGCGAGCTATCTTTGTGGTATTTAAAAATAATTTTAAATGCCTGTGGAAAATCTGGAACATATAGTTTAACTTAACTATATATGTGAGCATGAGCTTTCAAAATGCACAAGTGAGAGATCTCTGGGTTTGCCTTCCAGATTATATAGCAATTGTGTTTGCAAAAATATAAGGGAAAAGTTGACTTCTATTCTGAGTGCATGTCCCAAAAACTTCAATCTAGTGTAAGAACTGCCTATTAACTGATAAAACAGCTGGAACCTTGGAAATTCAAAATAAAAGCTTGAGGACTAGTTAAAAGTGAGAATATAATGTAAGGCATGAGAATGATAAGATTGAAAGGTTAGCAATTAAGTGCATGAGGAGAAACAGTTGCTACTCCTTACACTTTCTGTAATTTACTTTCTTGATTCTGTAAGGACTTTCAAGAAATTATTTTTTTAATATCACTGAGTGAATTTGACATTCCCTAATCACCACAAATATTGAGCACAGAGTTCACCCCCAACACATTCTATGCCCTTTAAAAAATCTACATATTGGTTCTTGTGGTACATGGGTGGAATAAAGGATGCCATAACTAAAAGCTGACAAAGTACCCCAATGGGCTGTAAAATTCTAATATGCTATACCTAAGACTTTTGCTGGCTGTGCCACGGTATTCTTGGCCTTTCAACATCATGCTCCAACATGTGAAGTATTGCAAGGTTTCCTTGCTTCCTCTCTTTGAGATTTCATCTGCATGATCTTTTATCTTAGAACCTTTGACAATTAATAATTGTTGTCAGTCCCTAGTTAGTTATTAAAATGCCTACTGTCTAATTGCGCCTCAGATCTTGGATAACTAAAATTTGGCACTATTTTAAAACTTTCCTTACTTCTGTGTGGTTGACCTTTTTGGTGCTAAACATGAAGCCTTGCATTTGATCATTTGTTAGCTATTTAGCAACATGACTTAATGTGAATTGCTTGATACATCCTTGACAATTTTCAGGTACTGTTAATTGGAGGTTCAACTGGTACAATGCTAGAAGCTTTGCAAGTTGTAGGTGATGTCCATGATGTCCACTTAGCTGACGTAAGTCCGGCCAATCTTACATTCCTATTATCACCATTTCCATTAGCTAGTTGCAACTCATTGCACCTCTCTAATCTGACATTTATGTTCAGAGTTTTGACAACAACAATGGGTACGTTGCTCCTTCTTACGATGAGGGTTCATCATCAGGAAACAGGTTAAGAATGAAACTCAAAGAGTTCCACCAAAGGTATCTGAAAGTTATCACCACCTTACTATTTGAATATTATTCTTGTTTTGAGCTTGTAATGTTGTTATCTCACTTTATTTTCTACATGTAGTGCGGCGTCATTCTCAGCAATAGATAGGAATTACTTGACACCCTTTTTTACAAGTCAAAACGGAGATGAAGAGGAAGAGGAGCATGGTAATATGGACTGACTAACATTTTTTAATTACACAATGGTTTACACCTGCTGGAAAATTTTGAAAATGCACCATTTCAGTAAACTAGGGCAACATATGGGAACATGTAGGATTATTGTGCTTCACAGCATTTTCCATTCATATAGACTTCAGGAGAGTTACCTGAATGGCCTTCGTCTGGTCAGAAGACCAAGCATTTATATATTATCGTCCTTGTGCTTTTCTTTTTCGGCTGTTTGCTATATCATTTAATTTGCTGCTTAACAATATATTTAATCGCAATATTTTTTTCTGCTTTCTTGAGAGAATTTTATGGATTCTGGGAAATCTACTTCTTGACATGACTCTTGAACACTTTTGGTTGTGCAACAGATGAGCCAAGGGTCAGTGCGAGGAGAAACAATTTTTATGACCGTGACTAACATATCACCAACAAGTAGTGAGGAATATACACATTCTGTTACATCAGATTTGTAGATAATTTACAGATGAAAGCAATGTATGGCACTCCAGTCGTAGCTGGGAGGATGAACCTGGAGTTACTGTCACTCCACTCCTCCTAAATAGAGTTAGCAATATATGCTAACAAAATTTAGAGTTTTTACTATGCACACAATTGTTAGTTATGTACACATTCTCTAATTTTGTTGTAGGAGCTTGTTTACTCAAAATCACAAGTTTTATATCTGACATCACAATTGAAAATGATTCTGTAGTACAAGCATGGTTGATAAGTCTGAAGAACTGGTTTTGAAGTACAGATGACAATGGACCATCTCTGGTTCAATCCGTCCCCAACTTGTGGTTCAAGTTCGATATAAAGTATGATCAAACTCAATGCTAAAATGTCATCGTTTTGTCGAATTGGCTCAAGTTGGTGAAGGACTTTCGAGTTAGTCCATTCAACTCTCTTAAGTCCGAATTCAATTGAAAATTTGGTCAGCTTAATTTGTTGTCCTATGGAAACATATACTAACTCAAAAATCACAAAGTTGGTGCCATGATAAAGAGTATTGTAATCGACTTGATGACAAAGAGGGGTTATTATTTATAAGCAGTCCATTTTTAAATGAAATCAAACCTTTTATAATTTAATCATAAACACTTCTCAAGTTTAAATAACAAATTTTTGGAAATAACCTCTTTGTCAGGTAAAGACTGTGTACTATTTGATTTTTTCAAATTTTGTATTTTAGCCAATGTTACGAATACTATATCGGAATTGGTATTGGATTAAGTTCTGGTACGGTATTATACTGGTATCGGTTAATACCGAGTACCATTTCGAGTAATTTTTTAAATTTATAAAATAGCCCCTGAATTTTTTTAAAAAATTACAAAATAGTCTATTGTCATATTGTACAGTTGTACTGTACATTTTTAACCCTGTCTCCAAAATCATAATAATCACAATTTTAATTTAATTTATAAAATTAATTTAATATAAATTTCAAATAAATTTTAATTTAATAATTAAAAATATATATAATAAATATTAGTTTATAAATAATAATTTTAAATTATTTATTTTAAAAATAAAATATTTTTATTAACACTTTATTAATAAATATTATATAAAATATTACAGTAAATTTAAATAAAATAATTTATTTTTAAGTTTTATTTAATTTATAATTATTATTAGTAATACAAATATTTATTATTATTTTAAAAACAAAAATTCACAATTCACAATAATTATAAAAGTTGAAGTAAATAAAATAACTAATTAAAAAACTTTGAAAAAAAGAGAAGAAAGGAGAGGTAAGAGGGAGGGAAGGCGATTTTAAATTTTTTTGAAAATTTTGCAAAAAATGTTCCTCTATTTTTTAAAATTTTCAGTACTGACAGGTATTTAAATCCGATACGATCAACCTTTGTTTCATACCAATTTTGGTTTGGTATGGTACGTACCAGCTGATACGAAACGATATTCACAATCCTGACTGTAACTTGTACACTAATTTTCTAAATTTAAATAAAACAAATATTAATTTTCTTATTTAAGCACTAAAATATAACCAAAACCAATTAACATAATTGAGTAACATCTTATTACTTGTCTTCATTCGATTCAACTTGACTCGATCCAGACCGACCCATATTAATATGATTTGAAAAATGTTCAATCCGAATCAATATTAAAAGAGGCCCAACTTAATGTGGGTGTTGATTGCTTCAATAAAAGATGAACTTAAGAAAATTTGAAATTTGTATCATATATATTAATTAGGTATATAAGAATTTCACATTATATATTTATTTTAGCATTTAATAATATTTAGGATAATAATTTTTTTGATATGATCTATTTTATAAAATTTTGTAAGTATGAATATTTAAAGGTCATTTTTATAATTATATTGCTATTTTGATTAATACTAACTTATTCGTATAATATAAATTTTATTTATTTAACAATGCTTATAAAAGATAGAAAAAAGTATTTAATTTTAATATTTTATTAAAATATGAATCATAATTTAAAATTTTATTGAATTTAATTATAAACTAACAAAATTCCTAATTTTATTAAAATTCAATAATTATATGATATCATGAAATTTTTTATTTTTTATTTTTAGCAAAGACTACACTCAAAGATCGAGATCAAATTTTCTGTATTCATAATTTTGTACCAACTCAGTTTCATACGATCTCATTCACATATTTCTCTAATTTTTACGTATTTACGTAAATAAGATAGTTTAAAATAGAGTTGATATAAGATTACGGTTACAAAAAATCTTGCACCTCAAGTATCAACTCAAAATTTGTCCAAGCTCCAGCATGGACAACTAGCTTGAGGCCCAACTCAACAGCCCGAATAGGTGGCTTCTCCCACAGCCACATAATGTGTTTTAATTTTAATTTAAGAGACAAATCATCCCAAACAATATTGATTTAGACTATTCAAATAGATCTGGACTCAAATTTAAGTTACTTTATTCAAGTTTAACTAAGTTTCGAGTGACATTAAACCGCATATTTAAAAAGTTAAGCGAACGATCAAATAATAAGATCGATTCAACCAAATTTATTATCATCTCTATCTACACTGATGCAAAAAATTTCTTAGAATCTTTGTACCCTTCGTCAAAATTCCAAGGTTGTATCGGGACACCTCCTGGTGTTTATTTGGATGAGCTTTTAATAAGTTAATAATCACTTTTCTTTACTACAAAAGTCTTTAAAAAAATTAGGTGTTTGACTGTAAAATAAAAAGCACTTATTTAATAGATATTACTTTTTTATAGCCAAAATATAATTTTTTAAGAAGTTCAAATTTAGACTTTTTCGGGTAAATTTTTTAGATCAATTAATGAGCCTATTTTTTTAGTCTTTTTTGCCCTTATGTTTTACACATAATTCTCATAATACTTACAAATCCATCTTCACGATTATGCAATATTATTTGGCTTTTTTTATATAAGATTATTTGATTTTTTATATGTTTTAATATTTATTTTTGATATTAATTTTACTTATGTTATAATCTATATAAAAGATTCGATTAGATATATTTTTATTTATGGTTCATATGGTTTAAAATTATATAATAATTAATATATTGTGCTTTGCATATTGTTTAATATATCTTAAAGAATATTTATATGCATAAATAATTTTAATTACAAAATAAAATATAATTAAAATTAAAAGTACTTTTTATTTTTATGTTGCTAAATAGTCTGAAACTCTTTCAAAAAAATTCTTTTTTAAATGACAGTCAAATAGTTAACTAGTTTCTTAGAAAAAGTTCTTCTCAAAAAAGATTTACAGGAAAAATTTTACTAACAAAAACTCAATTAATATAAGTATAACCAAACAAAAGCTTATAAAGAAACAAATAAATAGAAGAGAAGAGTTGTAATCTTATGGATCTATTGGAGAGAAAAAAAGGAAAAAAGCTTATAATTTTCAAATCTTATCATTACATATTTATCTTTTTATAGAGTAACTATTCTTCACACATTTGTTGATGCTTATTCTAGAATATTCTTAATATTTATAAAATTCTCATGACTCATCCCTATCTCTCATTCTAAAACACCAATCAAACCCAAAACCCTAACTCAAATCTTTTATCCAAAATTAACCATGATTAGTTAACCATGGTTACTATTAAAGTGGTAGAAATTTATAAAGAAAAGTTATATATTTCTAAAGAACTCATATGTCATCTCCAATCTCTAATTCTAAAATACCAATCAACCCAAACCCTTAACTCAACCCTATATGCCCAAAATTAACCATGGTTAGTTAATCATGAGCACTACAAATTGAGGCCTTTGCTTTGCTTTGCATATTTATTCTCTTTAAAAAATATGGTAGAAGAGAGCAATAGAATAAAACGGTTAGAGAAAATAGGGCAAAGGTCAAGCGATCGTCACTTATTCGAAAAACACAAAAACAAAAATCCCACAAAAATTTCTGGTACGTCTCTCTCTTTCCCTTTACTCAAAGATTATCTTTTTAGTTTAGCCCAAAGAAAGAAAACACTGTTACTTCCAATAAATTGAAGAATGGGGACTGAATTAAATCCTTTTTCATCTTAATTTTATCTCTTTTCTCGAAACTCACACCTATTTAAATCTGCAATTAAGGAAATTCGAGAGCGCGGGACCGAAATTTGTTTTCTAGGGCTCTTCAAAACCCTAAAATCAACTTTCTTCCCGCCAAAAAGCACCGTTTACTGTTCTTGACAGGAGTCTTGATGCTAACTTTCGTGTACCCTTTTGAATTTTATTGCTAAAATTTTCGTTCCCGTGCTGGTTTTCTTATTAAGATTGAAAAAAGATGATTATTTGTTTCTAGGGTTTTTGAATTGGGGAATTAATGGCAGGGTGGTCGATGGTAGCAGATAACGGGCATGCACTAGATTGCGTTAGAAACACGCAAAAGAAGTTGGAGCCGGATGGGTTGTTGGTCGATTTCGAGGAGGTTTCGAGATGGTCTGGTCTCAAAACACATCAACCTGATAAGAAGTATCAATGCTGGTTTACAGATTTGGTCAAGAATTTTTTGAAAAACGTCTGTGCACTGGAAGCTGGCTTTTGGACTCTCCCTCCCATGCTGGGAGATGGGCAACCCGTGGATTTGCTTAATCTTTTCTTGGTCGTGAGAAATAAAGGAGGATACGATGCTGTTTGCAAAAATGGGACGTGGGATTTGGTGGCTGAAGAATCTGGGTTGGGTCTGAGTCTCGCATCTTCTGTGAAGCTGGTTTATATAAAGTATTTAGATGCTCTGGAGAAATGGCTACAAGGGTTTATTGATGAGAAACACTCGAAATCCAAGTCCAATGCTAGCAGCTCCGGTTTATCTGAGGTTTTGATGGAGTTAGGGGCGCAGTTTAATGGGTTCTTGATGGATGTTCAGGGTTCAAAGTATTTGGATTTGAAATCTGAATTGAATTTGAACAGTATGCTTGAGTCATGTGAGAGTGAGAAGTGTGATGTCGATGATGAAGAATCTTCCCTTTTAGATTCGTCAAAAGCTGTAGTTGGTTTGGCTGAACTTCAGACAATATGTAACAAGGTAGTAAATTGCAGTGAGATGGATTCTTCTACCTGTGGAGAGGAGAAATCCAAAGTGGAAAACCCAATTTCCTATTTGAGGAAAAGTGTGGAAGCGTGCAATGAGGATGATAAGAGTATGGTGATGGAAACGTGTGAAATCAACGAATGTGCAAATGTTATGGAATTGGAGTTAGATAATAGTGAGGAATTAAGTTCCTCTCGTAAGAGAAAAAGAGAGTCCTTATACAAGATGCTTAATTGGGTTACTGGGATTGCAAGGGATCCATGTGGTCCTGATGTTGCAGCATTGCCGGAGAGAGCAAAGTGGAACTCATTTGGAAATGAAGAACTATGGAAACAAGTATTACTTTTTCGAGAGACATTCTTCCTGAAAAGAAGTATTGATTCAAGTACTGAACAATCTTGGCAGGTATCTCTCATCTGTTGTTTGCACATATTACATGAAAGGTTGATTTGTTGAATATTCTTCTCTTTCCTGTATGGAGTTGCATTTCCTTTTTCTTTAATTGTAAGAGGTAAATTATGTTAAAAACTGATGCGCCTGCATGGATGAGGTACAATTCAGTAGTTGATTTTGGTACGTTTAACATTATGCTGGAACGCGTGAAGTTATGTAAGAGGACATAAGTCTCATGCGTGATTGGTTACCTGATATAATATGAATTATAGTAACATCAAACAATTAGCAAAGAGATTTAGCCTTTTCTACTATTGTTGGTTGTAGATACATGCGTAGACTCATAAGTTGACCATGTTGTACAATCGTTTAAGTATGTCTTAGGGAGTTTCCAATTTTTGAATGATGTTTTTAAATGATAAGTTTGGAATAAGTTTTGAGTCTTACTTATTGATAAAAAAGTGAGTTTGGAAAAGGTATCTTGAAAACAAATGGTGGAAATTTTTCTTCCACTTTTATATTTGTCCTCATCCTTCTATTATGTGGATCTCCTTCTCCTCCCTTTAACTTTTCATCTCTTGAAAATGTCCCCCATCCAATTTAGTTTGACAAAGCAATGTTGAGTAGAAAATTGAGGAAAGAACAATCAAAGATTACATTGAGAAGCTTTTTAAGGAAAGTTTGCCTTTTTGAAGAAGATGATGGTTATGGTAGGTCTAGTTTTTGAAGGGTTGGTGTTGAGTTGGGTTTTAGATTGTCGTGGGGGCACTAAAGTGGGGTGGGAGTGATGCTGGTGATGTTGATGGTGGTAAACGTTGGTGGCGATGTTTGAGGTATGAGGTTTTGATGATGGAGTTGATTTGTAATTGCGAGTAATATTTTGTGGAGATTTTTTTATCTAGCTCGTAGTAAGGGTGGCAAGAGTTTCCAATTATAGTACAACTTTGACAGTCTTCGGTGCTTTCATAATTAGAAGGGGCAACCTTGTCAATGGGTTGTAGTGGTGGTGAAGGGTAGTTGTTGAGTTAGTATTGGTGCTAGAGGTGATGGTTGGGTTGTTGATGGTGGTAGACGGCGATTAGGGGTAGTATAA